>VBVQ01004488.1:0-14603 GCA_011636635.1 Tetramorium simillimum | reverse complement strand
ATATATATGTATATGTATAAATATAGTGCATAATATATTGACAGCAAAATTTACAACTACAAAAGTAATACTGATTCTAAAGAATAAATAACTGTACAAAAACATTCATAGATAGCAAATCATGCATCTAATTCAGGTATATGTATAAGAATTTGTTTAAGAATATCTAGTTTTTTTACCTATCGTGTATTATTATACAGGCTGCATACCATTTAATGATATGCATGTTATTGATGGTAAAAAATTGATAAGATCTTGAATAGAAATTCGATCATAATCGAAATAATGTGATTGTAAAAATCGTGATCACAAATTTGTCTGTAAACAAAATACGATGTTCTTTTACAAGATCAAGTTTAATAGATTCAAGTTTTATATATATCTTGACCACATTTTTTTAGAAATCGATAATAATACCATGCATATGAAACAAATATCTTAGTGAGTTTTAGCAAAAATATGATTGTACTTATATTTATGCATATATGCATATATACATATATACATATACATACATACACAACACACGCACGCACATAAAATGTGTATATATATATTTATACATATATACATGTAGATACGTATAAGTCAATCAATATGTAAGATCAATAAGAACAAATCGAGGGATTAAAGACAAACAAATTTGTTAAATGAGATCTGTGAAAACGAACAATCAAATCTTTCCGCAAATGTGCTCCAACCTTGTAAGAGATCGCTAGGCGGACGGGACGCATCCATAACACCAGGAATCAGCGGAGACTCAGAATTCCTAGACGGAGGGCCTGTCTCAACAGGCACACACCTTTAGTTAGTGTGTTATTTATATTGTTGCATTTAGCCAGAAAGAATATATGTACAGTGAGGAGCATTAATGAAGTCCTTTTCGGTGTAGATGAGTGCACCGAGCCTAGGTCTTCTATTGGTCTTTGAATTTGAGCCATCCAATGGGAGACTGTAAGATGATGCGCTTATCTGCATTAGCTACACCGAAGAAGGACCTCATTTATGCACTCCTGTGTACGTGCATATACAAGCTGGCTATAATTGCTTGATTGGTGATAATCGGAAGAGTATCATCATACACAAAAATAAATAAATTAAAATATAGAATAAATTTTTTTTATACGAATTTGATTTCATGCTTTTTTAAAAAACAAATTTTCGTATAAGAAATTTTATTCTACATGTTCCACTTATCTTTTTATGTAGAATCATTACTTTTCCAATTATCATTAAGATTCACTCTATATATAGAGTAAATATAATCTTAAAATAGCTTGGGTTTCTTAGCTATTACCAGCTATCTTTTGAAGGGTTCATTATACTATTAGGCACACATTTTTTGCGTATTTGTAACAATCATCATAATTATAATTATATTATCGAAATTATATAGTCACCGTATATACCTGCAAATCAATTAAGCACAACTATATCGCATAATTTACCTGAAGAATAAGAACTGGAGGGAAGGTCAGTAGCCGGTGTTTGTGTGTTGACACTCCGAGTGGCCCGCAATAAGTCTGCTAGAGGGGCGCGATGTCCTTCGGGTGTGATTTGCTCGCGATATCGTGCGTACTAAAGAAAAAAAATGTTACACTTATTATCGAAATTCTATGTAAAGCAAAGATTAAAAAAAATACATAATCAGAAATTTTATTTTGTGAAAAATATAGTGGCGACCAGGTGCATTCCTACCAAACAATCTGATCGCCATTAGCCAGCCGTACCACGAACAGAACGCGCAAGTATTCGATATAAACAAATCACATTTATAAGCTCACCCAGTGAATATTTCTCGGGTTTGAACTCTATGAACTCTACAAGCTTTACAGTCTCTATTGATTACTAACAACCATGTACAGAATATGGGCCCAGACAGCATATCGGTATATATCAGACCGCGAGTGAACCGTTAGACCTCCGTTTGGCCTATGCCAACAACGCTACACTACATAATTCAGTAATGGGACAGCAACGACCCTCAAATAATATCACTAGTAGGCTCGGTTTCATAGCCTCCGTGGTTTGCCACATTCGCGGGTCCCGATGCGCACTATTTCTGAACCGACAAAAAGAAAGCCACATCTCAATGAGACTTTCCTTGTTGCATGTACAGAACGCATCCGACATGATTCTACCAAAACATAAATTGCAAATTCTTATTTTATCTTATTTGAATTCTGTTGAATTCTTAATAGAATAATAATACTGGAAATTTTATACATTACCTTGTCTTCTACTGGATGATCTGCATCACTGTTATTGGCTGTATTTTTGAGCACGAGTCCTTCAATTTCTTGATTGAGTCCTTCGATAGACGAACGCATTGGAGGCCTTATTGGTTTCACTGGGATATTCATGGGACTTGCTTTTGTACTCAAGCTAAATTGATTGTCTGCAAAGATAACGAATATTAAACATACGTTTAATTGATCTTGCGAACAGAACAAAGAGTTTTCAGAAGGTTACTCACGCATGGATGTCTGTGAAGCAATACTGGGCAAAATTACTGAGTGATCTCCAGGAAGTGCGGGTGGTGGGCCACCTGGCATTATTAGTCCGAATGCCGCTGTCCGCTCTCTACTGCTAGTTCCTTCCTTATTTGTACGTTGTAATCTACGATAAAAAGTATATAAAACAATGTAGTATAGATTTTTTAATAAATATACAGAATAAAAAAGAAAGATATTGTCAACGACATAAACACATACCGATGCCTGAAGTAATTCTTTTCCAATTTCTCATCGGCGACAGTTTGTTCTGAAGGATGGCGAGTATGCATCTTTCTTGGCTCATTGGAACATTCTTCCGTCTATAATAAGGATAAGAGACACACGTAAATCAACTTAAACAAATGCCAACAAAGTGTTGTATGATGCAAATGTAACATTACTTAAGTTCTTGTGTAAATATTTTTTGGAAGAAACAAAATCTACTCACCTGAGTAGATTTGTCTACCAAAAGACTGGAATGCATATAATAAGAGTCACGTGGCCATTGTCCTTTCAGATAGATTGTATCCAGAGATGCTGTCCGTCGAATACTCTGATTTCCACTCAAGCTATCGCTACAGCGGCCGCTCAATGTTTTTGATTTGGCTGCAAAATATAATAATATTTAATTGAGCAAGAAGATAACATGAAAAAATGTTTCAAACTGAAATTAGTAAATTGCAAAGTTAAAGTGTAAAAATATGTACATGCACCAGACCGAACTATAAGCATTGTTTTCGGTTGCTGGAACAACTAAAGAGTGTATCTGTGAAATAAAATAATAAGAAAACATAGATATAAAAATAACAAGTACATAATGTAACCGAACTAAAAATGTCTCTTCGGTTACTGTAGTTGTGATGCACGTAGCACGACAGGAATAAAAATTAATTGCTTGGGCTCTTCTTAAAAGTAATTTTTATTCCTCGAAACAATTTGAAAAATGTGTAGTACGTGTGAGTAACCGGAGTAAAACACAATTTATGAATTAGAATTATGAATAGAAATAAGATTTCATAAACGTATGGCAAACATGATATGGCAAACACATTAATAAAAATAAAAATAAGATACTTACCAGACAATAAATAAACAAATTTGAAATGATGAGTTCGACTGTGTCAAAAGAAGAACATTTTCCAATTATGTAAATAATTAGGTTTACATTTCTCATTATGTAAACTTGAATGAATAATAATAAATATGGAAAACTTTTGATACTAAAATAAAAAATGGTGAACAGCTTACAAGCCACTCTCTTCCCTCCTACTTTCTTTGAATTTTCATTACAAATAACAAAAAGAAGAAGAAGAATCTTGTGTCGAATTGCAAACAATTTGAAGATTTAAAAAAGTCTTTTGATTAAACACAACATTTGCGGATAAACGCAATAAACTTATCTTACGTACCTGAATCGAGTAGTAACGCAAGACGTGCTATGAAAAAAAGTGCTTCGATAAATATTAACTTTGCACAAAACACCCCGCAATTTACGCACCTCTCACTGGACCAGAATCTCCCGGGATTACGTGCTTTCCGAAGGACAAGTGACAGTACCGGCGGTACCCTCGAGCCGCGGAGTCGTCGTCACCGGGACGGACCCTCGTCCGCGAGGACGCCTCCGGTGCCCAAAGGGTCACGCGCGCGAGTACGTACACCACGATGAAAACTCCACGAGCACAAAGAACGAGCCCGCGGGTCGAAGGGGAGGGGAAGGAACGGGAGAGAGAGAGAGAGAGAGCTTGAGCGAGAGAGAAAGAGAGGGGGGGATCGACGTACCTTTGTAGGACAGGGACCCGGGGCTCCGCTGTCCCGAGGAAGACGACGTCTCCGGCGAGATGCGCGCCCGCCAGGCGGCCGCGTTCGTCGGCGAGACGGTGGGACTGTTGCTGTTGCGGAGGCTGCTGCTCTGCCGGCCCTGCCTCATCAGCGTCACGGGCAGGGTGGCGCGCATCGGGCCCTGCTTCGAGCATGGCGAGGACTTTCGCATACGCTGCGAGCTCGACATGTTCCTCTCACTTTCGCGGCGGCGGCGACGGCGACGACGACGATTCCGTGGGTCCGCGCGCGCGGACCAAAGCGGACGCGCACCTGGCGGCTTCCTTCTCGCGGCTGGCGGCCGCTCTTTCTCTCTCTCAGGGCGCGGGAGCTCCTTGGCGAGTCGCGCGCGCAACCGACTACGACCACGGGTCTGCTTCGGGGACGCCTGGCGTCCCTCGCGTCGAGGCACCTACGCTAACGAGCGGCTAGCCACCGAGAGGGCGATTTTCCGCGCGACGGCCGGAGCGTACTCCCGAGCGACAGGTCGACACGGCGGCGACGACGGCAGCGGCGGCGGCGGCGGCAGCGGCAGCGGCGGCGGCGCGACGACAATGCCCTACGCGTCTTGTCATTTGCAATGTTCTACTGCTGGCTCGGCACGCGCGTCACGTGACCGCCCGTACTCGCTGGCCATTGGTGGCGCGGCACCCGCGGAGCGTTGTACTACGCGAGGACGTGCGGCACACCGCGTTCCATTCACTACCACCGTAGCAGCCAGCACCGTGCCGAGTGTGCTAGCTAGCGTCCTATCGGCGTCTCGCTCGCGCCCGCCCGTCCCGTCACGCTCTCCTTCTCCCTCGCGCGAGTGCGCTCGCGCGCGCGCGTTCAGGGACGTCACTCCTACGCGCTACGGCCGGGCACCTTGCGTCCGCTCCGCGTGACACAGTCGCGGGCAGTCTTCTCGAGACGGCGCAGCGGGACGGTGCGACTGCCGCGGCGACTTGGGCCGAACTGCGATCTATGTTCGTTTTTATCTATTTTAAATTAAAACTGTAATCTTGGATTACTTTGCTTTTCATCTTTTTCCAATTTTTAAAACTAGAGAAGGATAAGTTAAATTGAGATTAAAGTTGATCTACAATGATAGAAATGAATATAATTCATCTGACTTGACTTGATCATAGTGAAATTCCTACACTGATTTATAATTCTATCCATGCTAACAAAATACGACAGTACTACTTTAATTAACTGCTAATTAAATTGGAATCATTCCCAGTAAACACAAAGTAACAATAATACAACGTCAACGTTATAATTTCCCACTCAACAATATAACTACAATGTAACATGTCTTACATGCAACAGTTATATTGTTGAGTAGGAAATTTTAATTTTAATTGACGCTATATTACTGTTACTTTATTTATTAGGTTGTTATCTTTAGGATTATTTGGAAAAAAGGGATTTATAATAAACAATACGCAATATAAAGTATCACTGTTGAATAAAATAAGTATTTTTCCTAAGATCTGATTCTTTCGAACATAATGTGCTTAATTAATTAATCGAGTATTCAACAATAAGCGGGAGGGAAATATGTGCTGCCTTCGAGTGTGGCGCGCATCAATTAAAAAACAACTCGGTGAATCAAGCTTACATATTTATTTACAATGTATTTTATGTTACAGCGCGATAGAGTCATGATATATAAGTGTTACAGTTATAGCTGACGTATGACTAGATTAAACAATATCAAAAAATACAAACAAATATATATCAGTCTGAATTTGCATGGTGTTCGCGATGAGTGGCTGAACGATTCAGAAGTTAAAAAAAAAAGAAGATATCAAATAAATTGATACTCTACTTATGATAGACACTTAGGCGACGATAGGATGTTGACAGTACAATAAATCAGGCTTAGATTTTAAGACTCTGAACAAAATGACACGTTTTTACAATCAATGCATTACGTTCTCGATGAGTCTAGATATACGTCGAATAACAAATAAGACCAGAAATTTCGGGAAGATAGGTCTATAATAATCGATACAGATCACTGCAATGGAAATTCTGATTTGATTCTCGATCTGTATCGCAACTCCTTTTCATTTTAACACTTTGACACGTCGTGTACATGAACACATATTTCATTGGAAATTCGTTATAAAATTTGTAAACTGACGACAACTTGATTTTTGCATTTAGTTTTCTTTTATATGTAAATAATGGTTAAGAGTACGTTTTTTGTCCAAATGTCACAATTCTTAAGAAAATGTACAATTCATGTATATCATGTACAATTACGAGTGACGGTCAAAGTGTTAAGCACATCGATACGGTACATCGATTTGAACAAAAAATATATATATCAATCAATCGTCGTGAAATATAAACCGGTACGGCATCTTCTCAATAAAGGCACTGTTATGCTTTTCGCTAAGGACTAACGTGATAATGCGTTTTATATAGTAACTCGTCGTATTCGTACATACATGTAAGCAATATGCGACAGTTTATATTAAATGTAGCCTATGATAGATCACTCTGCAAAGCAGTTCGTAAGGAATGTCGTATCTCTACGATACAGTCCGAAAAATAGAAAGTTATTGAAAGATTTTGCGTTCGCCGCAAAAATACAAACTGCAAACCTCACTATTTATTTTCATTAAATTTAAACTTCATGTCATATATATTCAATCTAGCTTTGCATGTTCTACGAAAGATTTTTACGACACAACAAGGGTTTCTTAACATGGCAGATGACTCTAAAAAAAAAAAGTAACTCGTATAAGATAAAATGGCATAAAAATGTGTTAAGGCTAATTATTTTAAGAATTCATTCTATATGGAGATATAAGTATGTTACGTGAAAAAATATTTTCCTGCTTTAAAGAAATAGAAACTGTAAGCCGTATGCATGTAAGTTTATCACTCTCAGTATTAAGAAGTAAGTATCGAAGAATAAGTAGATATGCATCATGATGATATTTAGCTAACACTTCACGATTATAACCATAATCTTCAAACGGGCATTAAGTATTTCGGGATGTATGAAAAAGTTATCTCGTGATGCAATAAATCCTGCTGTTTAAATTTTCATGCTAGTCCCTCGTAATTTATCCAAAGCAAACTTAAAGAATGTATAAGTCATGTTATAAAACATGTCTCAACAATGAAATCATTTGCACATTTGGGTCAAATTTATAAAAATCGGATGTAAAATCTGGATAGCCTTTTTAACAAATTCCATTATGATGAATGATACTATAGGCCTTCAAAAAGTGCATCATTATCGAGAGAATCATGTATGTCAATTTCATGTTTTATGAAATTTAGAAAATATCTGTAGATAAATAAATTATTTCGCCAATTCTATCAAAATGTATGATAATACTGAAAAAATATATGTACATTCTTATTATATTTCTATTAGATATATGTAAAAGTTTTAGTCTCTTCTCGCATGTTTTCGCGAAATAATACAATTTTAACCATACAATAAAGTCTAGCCATTCAGAATCGGCAAGTCCCATATATCTGAATCACAGATACGTAAAAAGGACTATCATCTTTTCGGAGAATGGAAATACAGGAACGCTATGAAATATGATATAAAAGAATCAATTCATCAATTATCAAAATATTTGCTTTTGTTTTCTATAATTTTCTTGAGCAAGTTTCAGATTTCTTCACTGAAAAAAGGCATCGATTTGGAGGCAATAAAATCAATTCCGTTTTATATTTCAATCACATCTCAAAAACTAAAGAATATTGCATCAATCATAATAAATGATAATTATGACAATTTACAAGCTCCACTGCTAATTCTTCAAAACCAAAAAACCAGAAATTTCTTTGAAATTTGAATAATACTAGAATACTGAAAAAAAGGACTAAAACTCAGCATATACCTAATAATTATTTGCATAGATATCTTACATTATATATTTTTAGTTAATTAAAAAATCACGTAGCGCCGAAGGGAGTGACCCAAATTTCTTGTTTGTTAGGAACACAAGAAACTTTCACGAATGATAAATGCTACAAAGTTTGAAAGTAAAATAAAAAGGCAAAAAAAATTGAATATTACGTTTTCCCCATATTATATAAAGAACATAAATTCATAAATATAATGACAAGAAACATATAGGATAATAGGTGTGAAATGATTATAAAACATCAATAATTTCAAATTAAAAAAAAGAATGTTTTCACAACTTTGGTTAATGAAAATGCTCATAGTTCAAAAAAATTTTTTCATCTCAACAATATGGTATCCAAAGCAATCTATTCATATGGTTGATTTTATTCAATTTTTATTCAATTAATTCAAAGCTCTGTATTCTATTATGAAAGGGATGTACTTTAAAATAACGTAGAACGGCAGTGTATGTGTGTATAATACTTCTATATAACATTATACACTTGCGAATAATGATACTTCCCATATTGAAACAAATCAAGACTAGAAGTTGTTCAGATTATCTTGAGTCTAATGCTATATGCAACTTCTTTTGCATTAATTAATGAGTTTATAATACGTTGAATTAAGAAAAAAATTAATTCTATCATGAAAACATAAAATATCCAGTCGAGAAATCTCTAAACATTAAATCGATTAATGTTCAATGTTAATTAAAAAAGTTTTATCTAAACTAATAAGTTTACTTTTTTAATTTTATTTTTATCAATTAAACTTTAAGGTGTTTCATGTTTCACAAGATGAACATTTACATAGGACTTCAATTCAATTTTATCTTACAATTAGATAAGTTTGCTTATACTATTTGCATATATTATTTCTTATGATTTAATATATGATCAATGATGACTACCACTGTCATATGTAAATGCATATTTGACATGCAAAACAAAGTAAACAACTTTCATAAGCTTAATTTGGCAAAATCAGGAAAGGATTATCATCGACCAATATATTTAAATTATTTAGCAACAAAAGACTTGTTTTTTGCTTTCAAACGATTAAATATTATCGACTTAAAAAATTATCAAATATAAAAAGTATACATACAATAAGTACTGAGCATTTTGAGTGACTTTGTTTGAAACGGTGAGAACTTTTGCATTCCCATAGATATGCAGAAAACGAAAGCAACACTGAACACAAAAAAAATTAAATACATTTTATAGGCAAAACATAAATTGTAGTAGTACGTGTAATGCTATATATTGCAAACCGAAGTTACGAATAGTAATGTCAAGTTTATTTTTGACATAACTATTTTATTTCACGTCTTATACTAATTTATAAACTATATATAAAAATTTATAAAAACATAGGCATTACATTGGTAATAATATGTGATGTTACAAATTCCACAAAAACCTGAATAAATAATTCTAAATTAGATTGACTTTTGGTACCTTTATAATGAGCTTTCCTCCTGCTTGCGAATTTGAATTTTGATGCTTAAACAACGATTTTTTACCAATACCTGTATTTTTTTATACAATCATTGCCCAAGTCCACCACTACTAGGTGATTATCTGGCAGCACGGCTATGCCCGAAGGACGTCGCAATTTCGAGCTGTGTGAGTCGATTTCGGTTAAAACATTACCTCCGCCTAACTGTAGTACTTGTATTATGCTTCGACCCTTGTCCGTACGAGTACCAATTATTTTGCCGTCCGCATCTACAGCTATTCCTCCGTAGATACCTTTTCCTATTGTACAAAGATAAAATCAAATGATCTTTAAATCAGATAAAATCTTTATCTTCATCATGAGAAAATTTATATATATAGTATTATAGTAATATGTTTATCAAGTCATTTTCAATTAATATATTTAAAATCAATATATAGCTGTGTTGAAATTTACCTTTGCCTTCAGGATATATTTCCTCGGAGAAATCTCCCTTCGCGGAAAACACTTGAATTCTGCTATCGGCAACTAAAATCTCACCGGCCGGACCGACAGTTACAGAACTGATTAGCTTGAACGTGCTTCTCTTACCAACCTGTTAACGTTTCGTGATGACTATACAAGAACCATAATAATTTGCAGTGAAAAATCATATATTTATGTAAACAAAAATTAACCTGGAATAATATCTTGCCATCTGAATCAAATACAAATACACAGCTTTGACCGTTGTCAGCGACAAGTATGTGCCCATAACTCTTATCCACTGCAATGTCTATGGGTTCCTAGAACGCAAAAACAATGTTGTAATTAAGAAATACGTATGTGAATTGTTTGCGATAAAAATTACTAACTTGAAATGCATTATGCGTGAAAGATCGGATTGTATCACCCAACAAAGTCATTTCCGTAATCTTTCGTGTTCGCCAATTTACGACTACGAGACCTTGTTGAGAAATATCGATTCCCGTACAACTGCGGCCCTCCAAACCTTCATTGTTTATATGTCTTTGAAATTCCAAATCACAATTGAGTACCTAAAACAATACGAAAATATTCAAATATTTTGCATAAAATATTGTACAATATTTGTACATTACAACTCTATATTATTCCAAACAAACCTTAATACGAGAATTTCCAGTATCTAAAATATAGATCATCCCTTCATCGTCCACTGCAACCGAAACTGGCTGGTGGAACTCATCTTTTCCATTACCACGTCTTCCATATATTTTAATAGGTTCATTATGCTCGGTCGCATCGAAAAATAGCGGATAATCTTTTACAGGTCGTTCGAATACCGACACTTTCAAAACGTATCGATTTGCAGTCGGTGGTCGAAAGTAAATTTCATAAATTCCGTTCTCCAGATCTTTCACTTCTGTCTCAATGGAAGCGTTCTGATTTTCTGCATGTATGTTGTTTGCGAGTGTCAATTCGGCGCTAATAAGATCACCACCGACGTTTCGGGGATGACCGTGATAATCTACCGTTTCGACTATGACGATTGTTTGTAGCTTCACTATCGCCAGGTCTTTTAGTCTGGCTCGGCACAAACCTGATGTAAGAGGCATAAATATAGAATACGTGCGTCACATTGCAAATGCTTTTAAAGCATTTGATTCATACATGGCGCGTTAGATTATAAATCTTATAAATCTTACATCAGAAGTAAGTCAATACTGTATTATCAATCCTCAAGATACCTGGTAATGTTGTACTAGAACGTACTCGTCCCAAATTATTCAATGCTTGCTCTAATTGGGAGAGAGCGTCATTATGATTAAATTCGAATGTGATAAAAGCATTCTCCTTGGGTTCACTGAGAGCGGTCGCTGCATCGAGCTGATCTGACAGGCTGTTAATACGTTGAGTAATATTCCGGACCTCGACCTGTCAGATTAAATCTCAATGTGTAAAATGATACGCGCGAGAAGTAACATTATATCAATGTATACTTTATTATCCTCTACCTGATATTGCAATCCTTCACATTCTCTCTCCACTTTGGTTTTCTCCGCCTCAATAAGAGAATGTTGTTCCTCAAGTACGTGTTTCTTATCACGAGCAGCAGCAGTTACGGCAGCTTGCAATTCCGTTCGACGTTTCTCTATTTTTGCGATAATTTCCGCAAACTCTGTATCCACTGCGCTTAAACATTTTTGCGTAGACGCTTCCAAACGTTGTAGTTCCGTGCTTACAGAATCCTGTGCCTGTGTTAACTACAAATCGTAACTCTTAACTCAGTAAGGATCAAGCTATATCTCATATCATAAATTGTTGATAATTCTCACTGCTTAATTTAAACATTATTTTTGGTATACGAGTGTGTAACAGTTTTAAATTTATTTTATAATTCTTTATAAAAAATTTAAAAATGTGAAATATATAAATGGCCTTTTGGATATAACTAAATTATTTATAACTAAATTAAACATATTTAATACATTGGCAGCAGTAGACATAGTATATAAAGCATATAAAAATTAAATTAAATATGTAATAAAAAATAAAAATGAAGCATATTAAAAAACATAACGGCTTGTTAACATAAAAAGCACAGTACTTAAAAGATAAAAGTTTTCACCTTGGATATACATTCGTTAGCTTTATAAAGCAATATTTCGGACATTCTTTTTATTGCAATACTAAAGGGGATGATTGTATGTTCTGTACACCCAGGTGACGTTCCTGCATGTGTGCCACCAGTACACACCGTACAGAACACTGTATCACATGTTTCACAAAATAATAATTCCTGATTTATATGAACTGAACACTTTGGGATGACCTGCAAGTAACGTGATACAATATTGAGAGATTATTCAAGAAATAAATTTATCTGCATTAAGTGACAATTCTACTCGAATATACCTCTCGTCTTTGTCGAGACATGAGATCCAGCAGTTGATTTACGAGAAAACTCGGAGGCAGTGCAGGTACCCCTCCACGAGGAATAGTTATTAATTCTCTACAAATGGGACATCTAAACGCTCCTGTCTCTCGTGTTTGAGACGCAGCAATCCTTGTTAAGCAATGTAAACATACCTATAATAAATAGTATAACATTAATATATGCAAAGTATGTACATGTAAATATTTTATGCAAAAATTTATATACCGTGTGTGAACATGGTAGTAATTTAGGTGTATGCTCGCTGCCATCGTAAACACAGAGACAGGTGCCACACGTTAAAAAACTCTCATTAAAGTCTTCATAATTTATACTGACTGTCTCTACGAGCATGGAGCTCATGCTGACCATCCTCTCCCCAAGCCGCGTCCTAAAACAAACAAGAAAAATTGCTTATTAAAAACAACATAATCCAAGCATTGCAGCAAAATATAAAATATTATATTCATATTAATAGAAATAATATCAAATAAAATAATGTATACAACATAGAAATGAAATATAATTTAAAAATAAAAAATAAATTAAAAGATATAATTCATATATAAAAGAATAATTTATTTAGTTCTTTTTTGTGCCTAAAATTTGAAAATATTTTTGCACAAAGATAAAAATTTCCGTAAAAGATTTAACACATCAATTCACAATTAATCATCAAGATAAATAATATACATAAAAATTACATTCTGTTATTTAAAAAATTTTTTTGTTGGA
This sequence comes from Tetramorium simillimum, assembly GCA_011636635.1. NCBI lineage: Eukaryota > Metazoa > Arthropoda > Insecta > Hymenoptera > Formicidae > Tetramorium > Tetramorium simillimum. Next base: position 1,324 of record VBVQ01004488.1, on the reverse strand, counting down.
AACAAAACAAAAATTATTTTAACTACATGTACTATGTACAGATCGTTTCTCTCAATGTTCGTCAACGACCAATCGCGTTTCGCGTAAGCGTGACCAATACACTTTAAAATGGGGTGCATCTGCCGAAAAAGGGACACTCACTGTATAGCTAAACGCAACGCCTCCATAACGATTATATTCTGGTCGCCGCTCTATCTAAAGCACGCTCCACCATCCGTGTCAACGCACGCGGTCCTCTCACTCGAGCTTGCTCGAAAATTCAGAAGAATCCAACGATCACGGCGCATGTCGCGTCAAGCACGTCACCCTCGCCGCCGTCGGACATACGAGGAGGAGAAGACGAGACGGACGAGAAGCTTCGCGAAGGAAAACGCAATCATGTCGCGGAATTGCGACGGACAGTCCCGGATCCCGTCGGATCGATTCCGAATACCTCGCGGACGCGAGGAAGAGCCTCGGAGAGCGCGGAGCATCCGGAGCGAGACGCGTCTCCTACGGCCGCATGTCTCGCGGACGCATATATAAATAAATGCGCCGGGACGCTCGGCGACCACAGCCGTCCGCGGCGGCCGCGAAGAGCGACCCGCGCGCGCGCGCGCGCGCGCGAGCACCCTTTGTCTACCTCCGGGCCATCGTCCGGACGAGCGGAGGAAGCGAATTCACGTCACGCCACATCAAATTCCGCGCGCCGCATCGCGCCGCGGATCACGGCGACGGATACTTCTCCTCGACGAGGCTGAAGGGAGGCGAGGGGACGGTCTGGCGAATCTTCCTCCGGGACTCCCGGCCGCGGCCGGAATCTCCGAGTTGCTCCGAGTCTCTCACCCGCCGCACGTACGCACACCCGGGCGACGCGATCGCCCGGAGATCAACGGCGTCGGATCACGGCGCGACGCATCTTTCGTAAACAAAACACGGACGGACGCGCGCGCGGCAGGACGTCGACGGCGGATGGCGCAGCGAGCCGCATCAGCTGCAGAGCGCAGCGAGCAGCGACTCACGTTCGCTGCCACAGCTGCGCGCGTTCGTTCGCCCGCGGCTGGACACCGGCACCGCCGTGGCACGCGAGGGTTCTTTAACGGATGGTGATTTAATTGAAAGACTGATGTCTACTACTACCACGGCAAATTAACTTTCATCTCGGTTTAACTTGCTTTCTAGCTTTTTTTAGTCCTAAGAATTAGAAAATGATGAAAAATAAGTTAAACCGAGATTAAAGTTAATCTGCATTGATAGAAATGCACGTGAATACAAAAATTTCAATTAAGTGACGCTGTTTTAACAATATAAAAAATGGATTTTATTATTACTGTGAAAAGGTTAT
>VBVQ01004486.1:0-14632 GCA_011636635.1 Tetramorium simillimum | reverse complement strand
AGTTTCACACCACGCAGCAATTTGCTCTTTACTCTGTCATTAATGAACTGACTCATCTAATTCGTCTGCGTTGTATCTGTCAGAATGTCTTGTTACCTCTTGTGTGGAAATTCTTACTTTGTTCTATATAGTTAAAGGTTTCCGATAAACTCTATCAATTATTCTCAATCGCAATGTAACCATGATATTATTACACATTTTATATTTTTGATTATTCAACGAATTTGTCCGCGTAGCGCGCTATTTCCCGTAATAAAAACTGTGCGCCAACTTTTTCCCATTGCGGAGAAACAAGATACGAAGCGATTTTCGCCATAGGAAAAAAAGAGAACGGGTGAAAGAGATGGCGAAAAAAGGAAGGGAAAAAAAGACGGCGGAAAGAAGGAAAGAATAATGAATAAAGAAACGAGGGAAAGAAGAAGGAAGGAAAGAAGAATACCGAATTCGTTACTTTACGGAATTGAGTCGTACGGTTCGCAATCTTATATTACACCTACTTTTCACCGCCGCGCGTGCATTTGTTATCAAGGTTGGCATACGAAACTCGAAGAGGAAACTGAGGCCGGCGTTGTTTAAAATAAAAGGGTGATCGCTCAAGCTTCTCGAGCGTTATTCTGCAACGAGGTCGCGTTCGAGGACGGTTTAATAGCGCAATTATATAATGCATAGATTTTTGCTGGACCGTAACGAAGTAATACGATCCGTCCTGACAGACGTCGGCGCCAGCGGTGAGAGCCGCTGTTGCGCCGCATGCACAACAGCCGCGTGTATGCACAATGCCCGAGACACACGACCCATATACGAGAGAGCCCGGGCGCCCAACGCACGAGGTGGGTGGTCGTCCGGGATCCGTCGCGCGGGTTGAGCACCTCTGCCGCCGAACAAATGAATGAGTGTGGGCGAACACGTGACTGGAGAGGCAAGAGAGCGCGCCGCTCTGATCCTCCCCGGCCTCCCCGCTGCCCCTCCGTCGCGCTCTCTCGACGTCCTCTCTTTTCCTCCCGCGCTTTTCCTCCCCCGCGCAACAGAAATGACTCTTGGCTCCGCGAGGCAAACTTATGCCTCGTCCAGGATTGGCTTTAGACAATGAACAAGACACGGCACAAGTAGACGTCCTTTTTACAATGGGAGGGATGGGGAACGTAAGTTCTCACTTGTACAGCGATTCAACGTGATTCTTAATTGTTCGAGAACAATTAAATTTAATCCTCGTGAACTCTAATCCCGCAGATATCTGTACAACGGAATACGTATTATTCCGATATTTAAAATTAAATGTAAAACCAACGATACGTAGCAACTGCTCTTCGTGTACACTGAATGTTTGAATTATTGAAGAAAAGTTCATGATAAATCATTTTTATATCACTCTGACGGTGTATGCAAAGTACTTAACGCTATAAATGCATTATTTTTTTGAATTTTACAATCATGAGAAACAAAAAAAGTTTCTCACAAAATAGTTAAAAATTAAGCTATTGTATCTTAGTTTTAAAAGAGTAATATTAAGCGACAAATTTATCGAAGAAAGTCTTTTCAAGACTGATAAAAAAATCCATAAATATTATGATATCGCATGCATAGTCATTACACGGTAAAGCTTTTATGTAATCTCCCGTTTTACACCATATAAGCCCGCGAATACGTATAAAAAGCAATAGCTTTGCTTTTAATGTGATAAACGAATGTTCTTCAATACAGGTTCGAATTGTTTATTCAAGGCGATTATAAAGCGTGAATTGCGTAAATCCGTGGCTTCAAGTCGTGACGGTGGCTCGTTTAACTCCGGAAGATGTTAACTTCCACGACCGGACAGTTTTTCTCCTCCCTCTGCCCCATCTCCCCCGAGTACCGCGACGTAATCTTGTAAACGCACTGCGTTCTCTTCCGCACTTCTTCCTTTTTACAGCGACTTTTTGCGCTCGTCGGGAGAGCACCGCTTTGCTCGAAGCCGCCTTTTACGCCGCGACGCGGCCGGAAAATTGCAGCGAGATAAAAGTTTAAAGTCGCTCAGCCAGCGTTTACAAAACGCTAGTTGGTGCGATAGCGAAGCGTATAGAAGCGAAGTTTGTCCCTCTTTTTGGAGAATGGAAGAGGTTTTTTAGGGAAGAAACATGTACCGCCGAGACGTAGCCATCGAAAATTAAGAGGAACGGTACATAAAACGCGGAACAAAAATCAACATTAAATTTTCTAGAATTGAATATATATATATATATATATATATAACAATTATTATTATATGTATTTAATTATATTTTAATTCGTTAAACAGTCAATCAGTTTTTTATATCAGCACCTATTCCGTTTTTAAAATACAAATACGAGCAATAAGAAATAAAATATTTTAAATAAAAAAATAAATATTTCATTTTATGATTAACTGTACGAGAAAGTATCATCTATCGTCTAATATCGTTTTTATTTTTTTTTTCCTTTTATCTTCGCCCACCTAAGAACTTTGTCCAAATAGACAAAAATTATCTTCGCCGATTGATTCTTCTACAGGAAGGAATTGCAGTTTTGCAAAGACGAAATTCGTCTTTGATTTACTATGCCACTTCTAAAGGAAACCGCTTGTATGGTAAATATGTCGTGAGTTAAAAAACCGCGCCAGACGCCGAGAATGCGTCGTGACTCAAGCTTACGTAATCGCACGTACTTACGTCGTGTATGCATATCGCGTGCACGCGTGTTGCCCCACCGTCGTGTGTCGTGCTTGCGTGCGCACGTCCGACGTAGACGGCACGGTCCCTGTTTGCAATGACTAATACACGTAATATTGCCTCGGCACACACATTATACAGCGTCTTCCGTCCGCGTTTTGACGCACGGCCATGCGAGGATGTGCGCATTAGAGCGCACTGATACCGGGTGTTCCCGCCGAGTTCACCGCGTTTCGTCATCGCTTTCCATCGAATTTTTCTCTCAAAAATCCGTCGACAGATCGACTTTTTATTTATTTTTTTTTCCGTATCACTGAATATCATAATCGTATATAAAACCTCGTACAGTTTTCATTTCAAATAGAATTCTGTTTTAATTTGGTAAAGAAATAATGTTTTACTTTTTCATTATTACATATCCTTGAAGATTAATTAATTTTCTTTACGTCGTGGTAAAAATTTAATCGCAGGATGAAAACGCAAGTTATCAACACATTACTTATAACTCATTTATATAACTCGGATACTGAGAAATAAAAGGCTCTAATATACGTGTGCAAAACTATGTTATGTGCCTATGCATATGGTGTAGAGATATGTTCTCCAGCAATCTCCACGAACACTGGCGTGCCGAGGATGGAGAATAATGAATATGAGAAACCGGAAGATCCAATATTCAGCGGCTATATTCCATTTTCAGGCAATTATCGGTTTATTTAATTGAACTATTAATTGGATCGTCCGACGTAACGCACACGTCGCGCTACCGTACTTGCGATCAAATTGAATAAACGTCGTGCAAGATTACTTGGGTAAACGCCGATCGATTCTAGCTTTCATTCGAAGAATGAGAATATCAGAAACGTGCGAGTGCCCGATAGTTTAGAGTATTCGATATTTCATTTGAATATGGTTGAGCCGAAGCGAAAGTGCGAACGTTTCATAATTTCGGGTTATTCGAAATACAAAATGGACTTTTGCTTGTACGTACTGAAGAGACTTGAATTTTATAAGTATGTGCACATCTTTTGAAGATATAGCCTTAACAACTCAACTGATTGTGTGAAGAACGGTGAATAATTGCAATAAGACGCAACTGTCAAATCGAAAGAATTCGACTAATAAACCAGCGGTTAATATGTATAATCAAATGTAACGATTATCACAATTTTACTATACTTTTCATAGTTCTTTTCATAAGTAACATCTATAAAGCTGGCACAGCCACTTCAGCACAATCAAATAAAATTAAAATTTCTGCTTTAATAATATCCATCACACTCTCTAGCTATTACTCTCTATCTCATCAGCTTATAAAATTATTCAGAACATTTTCTATCACATTTCGACATACAGAACGAGAGGGGGGGGGGAGAGACACGTACTAAATAAATACGGAAATATTTATAATCAGGAATAATAAAGGTAGTAATCTCATATGCGATACGAGATAATTAAAACATTTTTGTTCGCCAATTAAATTTGGTTTCCGCTTTAAAAACTTCAATACTGGACCCACGAGGGTACATTTTTTTCGACACAACTTCACAAACAAATTGCGCGCAGTCTAGCAACGTGCGCAATTCCTGTTGATCTCGCCGAAGGTAGTTAAAACATTTTATAACGACACGAAAGGGAGTACCCGCGCACTCTCGCCGACTCAATTATTTTTGCACAGCCCGCGACGCCCCGAAAATCATTTCTCGCTGAATTCTGTCGCGCGAAAGGTCAAAAGAGTCAGTAGTCGTGGAAAAATTCCAGCGTGAATTTCTTTGCATTTTCCGGAACATCGACTCCGAAATAGAGCGAGCGATGAGCTCGCTTTGCGTTTGCTTCGAAGACTCAGGCTTGATTTATTTCACGGGAACGGTCATGTCTCAGTGACGCTGCACTTGCGCTTCAGCGGAATATTATTTGTGGAATATAAGAATTCAGAAAAGCCTCAGAATACATAGATCTGGGAATAATGCTTCTAAAAGATGACAAATGCACAGTATACGCGTATTTTGCATATTACAACATGTAAAACGTATCGATACGCTATTCTGATTGTACGGAACTGCTTTTCAATTTACTCAAAGACTGTCTTCTTCTCTTTGTAACATTTTTTTTATTTCCGACGTATAATGACACACTTTCGAAGTACGTACGTTCGAGAAACTAAAATGCGAATCGAAAGTGCGTAGCACACGTACGGATTCCCGCGCGAGATACTCTGGCTCTCCCCCCCTCCCTCGTTCCTCCTCTGCTTTTTACTTTTTTTTCTATCGCCCCAGCAATTGGAATTGAGTCGTGACGAGTCCCGTCGGTGGTTTCAGTCGGCAGATCCCTGAAAATCCCCGTCGGGATCGTTGACCCCCTCCCGAGCATCCTGCGAGTTCCAAAGTGGTAAAAGGAAGAGCAGCGAATTGCGATGGTGAGAGAGGGAAGGAAGGAAGAGCGGGAGAACGGGGAACGTGATACAGGGAGGATGGAGAGGTGTATTCCACATCGATACTCTCTTACTCAAGCTATCCTCTCGCAATATCGTCTGGTATATCGCCATCATGTCTGATCGAACTGGTAGTTTATACCTATACGACTCATAACGATTCAAACGTGGGAAAGAAAGGGGTACGTGCCTCTGTTTCTCTCTTTACTTCTTTCTCTTTCTCTCTCTCTCTCTCTCTCTCTCTTTCTCTCTCTCTCTCGCTACCTCAATATCCACTTCGGAGAGGGACCCAAACTTGAAAATGCTAGGCAATTGAACGAGGTTAAACAAGGTGATCTCGCTGGTGATTCTCGAGGCGAATAAAGTTTCTTCCGAAATGGGAAATCTAAACGATGCTGTATAATATTTTGATAACCACTTATACAATATCGCGAATACGCCAATTTGACGCGTATTATTGATTGATTGTCGTCTTTATTATATTTGAAGAAAAATGTAAGATAAAAAAATTAAATTAATTTTAAATAAACTGAAAATGAAGCATTTTATCTAATTACACCTTCGTCAGTGTCGTATAACTGCAAAAATGTAAAGATGAAATAGTCTATTTATGATATTATTAAAATTAATTTTTATTTAATTATATTTAATATTAATTATATTTAATAATCTTCAGGGAAATTTTCTCCTTTTTATATTTTAAACATCTTAATGAGGCGTTTTAAAATCAAGTTGATCTTAAAACCTCCAAGTATTTTAATCGTCCACTGCTTCCATAAATTAATCATAAATCTTTTAATTATAACTTTCTGACTTTTTCTTCACATTTAACATTTCCTTTATTTTAATTTCTCTCCTATTACTCTTGTAGATAGTAGCATCTGATTTCCGAAACGTTTCGTATGATATTTCGTTTTTTCTACTTCCGCATAACATCGGTCATTCTATGTTCAAAATATCGATTTATCATAACGACTTAAAAATCTTCTCCACCAGATTGCATGACCTCCTCGAGCGACGATGAGGAATCTGTTACGCGGATCGGCTTCGTTGGGGTTTTAATCCCTTAATGGATCTGACAAGAGTGATTATCCGCGAGCGTCCTTCGGCCAGTATAATCACGCCTGCCATTCCCGCGCCGGAAATCAATCATGCGAATTAATAACGTTACGAATCGGCGGGCTGTTATAAATCATTCGATGCAATGCGCGAAAATGAACCCAGCTCTTCTCAGACGGATGTAAACATTACAGTGGCGTAACATTTCTGCGAAATAAAGTATAGCAGAAAAGTTTATGTCAAATACATATTTTAAAAGCTCTGTAAAGATCTATGAAGCTGACAACCCCCCCCCCCAAATGTCAATTTTTATAAAAATGATATATGATTGTCCACAATTTGTCCATAGATGAACGTTTCTATCCATCTCACAAAAAAATTAAAAGTAAACCAAAAATTTCATCATCAGTATTCCTCTAAATACGTTTTTTTTTTCATATATGGATTGTCCACATTTATCGATAAATAATCGTTTTTATCCACCTCGCAAAAAAATTAAAAATAAAATAAGCAAACTTCATGATAAACACGCTTAAATGCGTTTCTTTTGAATTATATATAGATTCCGATTTTCCACTATTTATCCATATTTGTCCATCAAAACGATTATTTATGGACAAATGTGAACAAATGACGGATATATAATTTTTAAAAATGTTTTAAAACGCACTTAGGGGTGCTGATGATGAAACTTTTTTATTTTTTATTTTTTTTTTGCAATGTGGACGAAAACAATTATTTCGACAAATGTGAATAAATTGATGACATATCAATTTTATAAAATTCACATTTCGAGTGCCAACTTCACAGACCTTGTTTTGAAACCAATCTAAACTCGACTTTAAAGTATTATAAACATTAATAAAATACAATCGTAATACGATTGTAAATTGATGGATTATCAAAATATTTTCAATACTCTCCATATAACATATGGTTAGTACATTATTCCATATTATTTGTGATTTATATGATATGTTGTATGACATTATATTTATAAGCATAATATAATGTATACAGTTTATAATTATAATTATAATTATTATATATGCGTAATATATCTCGACCGCTTTTTGAGAATCAATCTGACAAATGAATATAATGATAGAGGAGGGCACGCAGTTCGCTGTACCCCGCCTCCTGAAAGTGTCATTGACGCGCTAACAGGTTCCCAGGCGGGATCGATGGCGCGTTCTTGTGTGCGGACAAAAAAATTACTAGTTACCGATACGGCACAATTGAAACGGACAAAAATGGAAACGTCGGCGAATGGTGAATGGAGCCCGAAATAAAAACGGCGACACAATCGTGGCAACGTAATTAATGAAAATATTTCGTCGTATTCGTCTTTTTTTATTTAACTGGTTATATAAGGATGCATAATATTGATTTCTCAGTTGATTTGCGAAGGCAATGATTACTGAATTAATTATATCCCATAGGGATTGTCTTATATAGTGTTACAAAGAATTCAAGTATACATATATAAAACTGATCGTTTTCTAATATGATTTAATCAAGTTGTATTATTTCCTTAATTCTTTCGCCATTACGGGGATATATATGTCTCAGTGATACATATATCCCGTGAAAAGAGTTAATCATAGAGTTTTATTCAATTTTCTGAAAATAGAGCCAGACGTTCTAGTTTCGAAAAAAAATACTTCTCTTTTCCAGATATTTAAGAATATACTTACAATTTTTTTTAATTATTGTTTAATTAACTATTTATTTAATCACATCAATATAATTTATTTTTAACTCTTTATACTTTATCAAGATATAAACTATCAAAACTGAAGTTGTGTAAATAATTCCATTACAATTTTTACAAAAGAAACAAAGAAATCTTAAATTCGACATTAAATTAATCAAAAGTTTGAAATTAAAATGTAATGTAAAGATGTGAGGATATCAGCTCTTTATATGCAAGACACCCCGTAGATGCCTGCGGGTAGAATGATGTCGAAAAGAAATCGCATCCCGCGGAATCCGAACAGCCGCGGAAAAACGACGCAACGGAATTCCCAACGAAGTGCACCGGTTTTACGAGGGCTCTCCGCGAATCAGCCTCGGCCTTCTATCCCTATTCCACTTTGTTTACTTTATTCCCTTATTTCCTACATCTCGCATCTTGCTCTTATACAGAGTGTACAAAAAACAAGGAGTGGAAAGAAGAAAAGCAAAAAATATATCATCCCTCAATATTATTCAGCACCGCAATTTAGATTCGATTATCAAAAATTGATTGTTGTTCAACCAAAAAGTTGATTGAGCATACAATCGCCATTTTTATGTGTTTCCAGCATATTTTTAACAAATATTTGAATATATATAATTCACTTAATAATAAAAGTTGTAAAACATTGTAGCCTATTTTCACTTTTCATGTCAACACTCAAATAATGTCGCGAATGTATTAGTAATATTACAAGGTAAATGTAATACAAAAAAAAAACGAATGCGTTTTCTATGATTGTTAGTAATGCGATTGATAATTATTATACAATCACTGCTAAAGCGATCTTCCCAAATAAAATCCAAAAAGATTTTTCTAGACATAAGAATCGTTTTCCGCACACCCCATGTATTGGCACCCTTCCCGTGTCTCTCTGCCCTTCACAGAGTGTCGTCAATCTTCGGCTGCAGCTCCTTCGAATTCCGCTTACTGTCATCGTTCGCATTTCTCACGACCCACGCACGATGCGGACTGGATTTGGCAAACGTCGCAAAAGGAAACTTTATTCCCAGACTGTTAACGCTGCCGCGATTCGAACAAGGTGATTCGTCTTCTCTGTTTCGCGTCTTATTCTTCATTTATCACCGAAACCCAAAATTTACTTGAATCATGCTAACGCTTTATGATAGAGAAATCGATTCCACATTCGCTAGTTTTCGAGAAACTTTATGTATGATATTTTAAATAAACATATCAGCTTATTTTCCTGTAATTTCTTATAGATCAATTCTTTAATAAATTATTTAATACATAATTCTTATTCGAACTTTATTTGAGCTGTAAAAGGATTTTAAAAAAAAACCTTTTTAAACGTTGACTGAAGATAAATTGGATAGTTTATGGTAATAGGTGGATGCCGCAATGTTTTGAAATTAAGATGGATAGAATACAGGAGTGATACTATTTTTAAACAAATTGATTAATTTATATTTCATCCGATTCCTTGATTTCCCGAAAAATGTGGATTTTTGCAAACAACGAACGTTGGGATTAAACGACCCGTTGAACACTTGTACCGCGAATGAAATATGCCGAGTTTACGCGTTTCCCATCCCGTTTCGTGAAAATCGTTTCGTGAGATGGAAAAGATCGATCGTATCGCGCAACATGGCGATTATCCGACGCTGCTTTCGTATTCTCCTCGGAAACAAGCGGCCGCGCGCGCGCACGCGCAAATGCACGGTTATACCGTCTACCAATTTGCTATTCAATCAAGCAGATCACTGGAATGCAGTTTAAAGTTGTTCCATCCCAATCTCGTCTTCACGAGTTTCGCGCAATTTCGTATATAGGTATGTATACATACATATATATATACATACGTATCTGTACATATATATGTATACACGTGCCTGTGTAAGTATGTGTGCGACTGTGTGCATGCATATATACATATACATGCGTTTCCAATTTCTCTTTTCTGGAAGAGTCCGCTTATCCACCTCGCAAGGAAACGTAGTTGCTGTGCAACCGAGATTCGTCGTCTCCGTGGTCTCGTCTGCGGTGAGATGCAGAAAATAAGCGGACGGACGGAATCGAGATGGAAGGAAGATATATCCAATCGGATTGTCTTTTATTATCGAGACATCCATGCGAATGCATCGGAGGTCGTTTAAAAAATCACGCTCGTAATTTGTTATTTATATAATGATAAACGTATAAGCTTCCGTATCTTGAAACAGGCCGACTCTTTGAAAATGGAGTAAGTAAATATAAGCAAAAGTAAAAGAATTTCAAAAATTATAATAATGATAAAGATAAAACTTTCATTCACTTTTTAATGCATCATTTTAGACTGTTTGAAACAAATTCGCGCATCTGTCAAAGTTATCATTTGTACGCTGTTAACAACATTTAGCGTTGTAATAACAAAGCGTAATAAATGTGCAGTTTATAAAAGTATAATATAAAAATGTAATATATTTTTTCCGCTATTCTCTAGCAGATTCCCGGTACGCAAAACAAATTATACAAACATATGTATGCTGAAACTAAATGCGTGAAAGTGTACTTCATTGCAATCAGAGAATTAACAAAAATAAAATGTTTAATTTCCAAATATTTCTTTTTTTGAGATGCATTTCAATCGCAAAACGAGTAATAAAAAATATCATATGCCACAAATATTTTATTTTAAAAAAATGATACGAAAATCCGGTAGTCTGTTTATTATTAAAAATTTCGGCTTATTAAATGCAATCGACGGATCACCGTAGTATGAAAATATTTGGCGCGCATTGTTCGTCTCGTAAAGGGCGCCTACGTAATTAATCACGTCGTATCTTTATGCATCTCCGGCCGAGTAACGAGATTATGTTCCCCATTCGCATGCATACCGTCCCAGATCCATAATCGTCGCCGTCGAAAGACTCGCTTTTACGATAGATCTTTTTTTCGCTTTTTCGAGCGGGAAACGCAAATTGTTTATGTATGAGAACGCTCTCGTACGTGTATGCGCGCGTGTGAGTATGGGCTCATGGAAATTACTCCCGAAGTATAGTCATAAGCGGTATAGCCAACACGGTGAGATCCCGAATCTAGGAGGAAAATGTCGCAGCGATGGAAATTTAGCGGTTAGTAATTATATTCGTAGGAGCGATTTTTGGGAAGCAAGAAGCTTTTACACGTCAAGTATATTTTAAGATGTTAAATCGAGGAAGAGAGAAACAGCGAGAAAAAATTAAGCAGTTAGTAATTGTGCGAAAAATTCTTTTACAGGTTCATTGAACTTTTAATATTTTGTGTAATAATAAAATCTGTTTTATTTTTAATCTCTCGAATATAAGTTGATCGAGGTACCGATGTATTCAATAATTATAACAATAAGTTTAATATTATTATTTAACATCTCTACAATGGTTTAAAATTGACATACATTTTCTAAAAATGTAGGAAATTACAGATTTAAAATTGTTACTTTAGCAGCATTATAATACTATTCTCGCATATCAAATATTATGGAAATCTCCTTTTCAATATCTGCTGCATCAAACTATATAAGTTGGAATAACAAAGACATTTTCTTTAAAAATAATCGAATTCATAATGGTATTGACATAATTCTCGAAAGTTAATGGTTTATCACATATAAAATCGCATGGCTCTCCGTAACGAAAGTATCCAACGGCATTTTTCGACAGGAAAATCGCTTTTTCTGAGAAGGAACTTTTTCTGAGGCATAAACGCCTTTTTTAAAAGGAAAGCTTTTTTGGAAAGAATTATCGAGATGGAAGTAGTGATCATGAGATTGATCGAATTTACGTGAACACAAGCACGACACAGGCCGAACGCAACGAACCTGTCACTCCGCTTTCCAAGTAACGAAGGCAGACGGAGAGTAAATTTCACAGGCGCTCCTCCGTCTCTCTTTTTCTCCGTCTTTCTCCCCTTCCTCCTCTCCGTCTATCTATCTCTGTCTTCCGTCTCGGGGAAGGCCAAGGAAGCCGATAAACGGTCTAGCCGATACGATTAGCCCGCGGATAGGTCGAAGGTGATAAACCGTTCAGAGATGACGCCGACGCGAGCCGCTAACTTATAAACGAAACGAATAAAATATTGTTTTGTGGGGGACCCTTTTAGAATCTCGAAAGAGATATATCTATTATTCAAAATACATATATTGGTATCTTTAAAATTCAATTGAATTTTCAAAAGTACTTATGGTTTATATAATCTATCATTCTCATCTTTCTTATACTCCCATTATAATAAAATATGTTTATGAAATATATATTTTATAATATATTGGACGCTTGATTAAATTGACATTACTCTCATATTGGCTTTCATATAAATGATCCTCGATTAATACTATTCCATATATGTATAACATTACCCATTGAAAATTATAGAAGCGAAAATTATGTTTCGTGATTTCCTCTTGTTAAAATTTTATTCATTGCATTTTGATCGCAAATGCAGTTTTATGTTGCGTGAAAATATTTCTGCATATATCAAACAAATTACGCGCGTGGGTTTTATCCTCACTTTGAAAATTGAATATTTCGCTAGAATTTTTATCATCTATTTAATATTTGTTATATTATCCCTTGATCCCATTTTATTGGGCATTTTAAAGAAGAGGATTTAACGTTTTACAGACGATCAGCAGACAAACATAACAGATGTGACTCCGTCCGTGGAATTATTGGGTCGAGAAGAATTAAGAAATTATCAATCTTACTAAGCACCTTACGCTGCACGAATGCAATTTCCGCCATCGATCGAAGAGGAAGTAGCAGATACAAAATTGATATAGTTTAATCGGTTCTGAAACTAGATCGCAGATAGCACTGGAGATACTGATAGCGCCGTTTTACGGAGATCGTGAAAACTTTTACGAGAGTATTCTCGATCCAGATATGGAAATACGCGCGATTGGTATAACTACTGCAAGAAAATGTTGTTGCAAGACGGCAGAATGCCCGGACAATCTCGAAGAGCACGTTCGTAAAGTGCATAGTAGATAAAAGACATCCAAACCAAATAAGGGAAAGATACCCTCGATTGCGATTAATGGTATTAATCCTGTTTCGAGATCTCCTTGAAACGGTGCTCGACAAGAGAGCGCCTTTTGCAGCAGCGGGTTTCGGATATACGGTAGCGTAGCTATTTAAATCGCTTGTAAATCATAACGTATCGTGAATCTAGATAAGAATTATCATGACAGTGCACTGTCGTAAACCTCGGATCTACAACTTCAGAGTTCACCGTGTACAAAAGTGTGCTATTGCAAAGATACTTTGATAACTTTCTCTTCCAATGGACTTGGAAGTTAATAAGGGGACGTAATTTTCCCCCCTTCCGCTACATCGGAGAGAGAGTAGTTGTTTGCGGTGTGAGGTAAATTAGTATAATAAAAGCGTCGTTCATTAACCCGACTACTTCTCAATCTACTCTTCAATCCCGCCCGAAGACCTGAATTTCTTGCAGAAATCCCACTAATTAATCAGGAATATAACTTCGTGACGGCGCAGTGAGAGCTGATGATCGGCGTAATTCTAAGTTTTTGCGGCCTTTGAAAAATGACAAATGGAAAGCGGGGCGGCCGGAAGCAGTCTGTTCGCGGAATCGCAAGAATCGGGATCATCAACCGGCCATTAAGCATGCCTTTCGTTACAAGTGCACGCACATACGCACGACCCGTATTTAATCGCGCGTATGTAGATGGATTCACACATACATGCACTCGCAAAAAATCCTCCGATAGTGAGAGACAAGAAGAAAAGAAGTCAAATGAATGAATCCGAGCAAAAAAAAGAAGAAAAAAAAGCGAGGAGGAAAAGACACGAAGAGGGAAGGATAAAACAAAAGGACAAGGGTAGGATTACGGAGTAGACCAAAGAATAGAAATAATTACATATCCTAGGACTCTTATACGTCGCTTAAAGACGCAAAAAGAATTACTTGTCAAAAATGTGAGAACTATAGAACGAACGAGTCAAAGACAAAGATAGACATGAGGATAAAAAATGTAAGATAGAAAAAGACAAAGAAAGGAATTAAATCCCTTAAGAACTATGGGTAGCGAAGAGGAGAAGAAGAAGAAAGAAGAAGATTACACGAGGAAGACAAGGAAAAATAAAGAAAGATCTTCGAATGCAAATGGAGAATAGGGAGAGAAAAGGAGAAGGAAAGAGGGAGAAAAAGAGAGAGAAGGCACGGATCGAGAGTCGAAGGGCGGCAGGGCATTAACGAGCAAGAGAGCAAAGAGGGAGCGAGCGAGCGAGCGAGAATGGAAAGGACGGAGGTGGCGAGGGGCCGGATACGCGGGGACGGGAACGCCAGGGGAAGAGGGAAAGAGGCAGCGCGAGTGGGACTGAGGAGGGAAGAACGAGGACCAAGAGCGGAACGAAGAGGCCGCGAGTCTGACGGGAAAAATCAATAGCGGCGAGCCGGCGAATCCAACCCGTCCAACCCTCTCGCCTCTCTCTCCCCTATGCTCCTCTCCTTTCCTCTTCTCGCCACCGCCGCTCTCCCTCTCTACCCCCAACTCCCTCCCTGCAATCCCTGCTCCTCCGCGTGCCCTCTATCTCCGTCTCGCTCTTAGGGTCGAACCCGAGCCCACGCATCCACACGACTGCCCTGGCGTACCAAGCCTCTTCCACCCTCCCTCCTCTCTCCCATCCTTCACCCTCCGTCCTCTCTCCTCGCCCTCTCTGTGCCCTCCCGCGACGTCGATAGACCCCTCGAGCCTCCGCGGAAATCGCATACCGCGGAGGCTGCACGAGCCGGCGA
>VBVQ01004484.1:0-14608 GCA_011636635.1 Tetramorium simillimum | reverse complement strand
ATTTAAATACATGTTGCGTCGAAAATTAATAAATATGAATATTGATTAAAATAAATACTATTAATAAAACTTTTTAAAATGTAATTTAAAGATTATGTGGATTATTGAAAGTAATGATAAGAGATAATTGTAAGGTAATTACTATTATTAGAAGACCACAAGAGAATTAAACTTGAGGGATGCTTTCATTCTCGTCCTTGTTAGGACGTGCTGGATCCCTTGGGTGTCACTTGGGTGTTAATTGGTGGTTGGGGAAAGGGCTTTCATTAGGGGTTCCGCGACGGCTCGACGGTAGGAAACCAACGCGACGAAGCTTCGAACAACGGCCGGGAAGAAGAGTGCAAGGAACAGGAAGAGGCAGGTAAAGAGAAAAAGTAAGAAAGAGAGAGAGAGAGAGAGAGAGAGAGAAGGAGAAGTAGTAGGGACATTCCTGACTGGCAGCCTACCACCAATGTCTCGTTTACCATAATACAAGGCCTTCGGTGAGGGCAGTTCGCCTGCAAACAGTAGCGATACATCAGAGGACTGTAAAAAGTTATGGTCCTATCTCACTCGTCATGTTAATCATTATTTGTTTAATCAAGACAATTAGTAGAAATAACTAATTCTAAAAATCAAATATCTCTCTTCTTAGACAATCGTAAGATCCTCTTATGCCATATTTTGACTAAGAAAATGATTCTAAATTTTGACCAATTTATGTATTAAATAATTTTGAAAGACAATTTTATTTTTCATATTTAAAGTTACATTTTTTGTAGTTAACTTCACATGTTGCTTTACAATAGCCGCAATTTTTTCAACTTTCTTTCAACTTCTTTTCTCTTATGCCATTTCTACAGATGGATCGAGCTTTCCGATACTTCCCATTCTGATTAGTAAAAATCAGATTTTATTCATCGATGACAGACAGTAATGCTTCTAGACTTAGTACTTGTCCACATTTCCTTGTCAACGATCGTTACCGGTTGATGTTCATATTATCGCAGTAAAAGGCTATCGCATTATGCTTTAGGACCTGAGGCGAGGGTGATGATGGTGCAAGAAAGTCTTCAATCGGCTGTTTCGCTCGCGACCTTCGCCATAGGCAAAGCAATTGTCGGGCGATCATTCATGGATGACCTATACAACCTCAGGATCAACGTGTCACCCGAAAAGATTAGTCCTCCAACTAACGGCGTGAGATTAATTTTCCAGCTGCATCATCAGGAGCCATTTGAACTTCGCCAAATGGTTAATTATTTCTAAAAACTTTTAAATCCTGGAAATGCAAATTGAAGAACTCTACAAATTGTCTGGATTCAAAATTAAAGTACAAAAAATATATAGCCTACCTGTTGCATTAGAACTAAAATCTTAAACCTAGAATTAAAATTTTTAATCTTGGAAATGCAAATTGAAAAGTTCTACAAACTGTCCGAATTAAAAATTAAAATATAAAAATATATATCCTACTTGAATACATTAGAATTAAAATTCTTACAGAATACTTTAAAATGTTTATTTCTTAATTTCTATATTTCTTTATTTTCTGCAATTCTTCGTGATTGAAAGTGCAAAATGTGTGAAAGGGAGAGAAAGTTTTTATATTTTAATTAATAATATATTCCAATTTTCTCTTTATTTGTACACTTGCATATTTACTCTGTTTTTATTCGCGTATAAAATATTTAAGTATTTTGAATTGAATGAGTGGGTGACCAGATAAGTGAACGTGATAAACATTGCAGTTCTGGCCGGGGGGCACCAAAAAAGGAGCAGAAAGGACGAAGGGGTCCAGATGGCCATGTTTTCGGGTTGTGGGTCCCTTGACGGACCTCTGTCTCCCTCCCATCACGAAGGACGCGGAGTATCTCTCCCCCCCTCTCTCTCTCTCTCTTCGTCCTCCTTCTACTTCTCTTTCGGTCTCCGCTGTCCCTTACCATTTCAACTCTCCTGTCTTCGTTTTACCCGGCCGTGCGATCCGCACACAGCACTTCTTCTTCAGTGGCCGGTGGTACCACTCTCGGCTAGATCTCGCGCCAAGTACATCTCCTCCCGTTCTTTCACCACCACCAACAGGGACATCCAAGTAACCTCCTCGACGGCATAAGTGATCTTACTACGCCGGGGCCTGTCGCGATCCCCTCCTCCCGTTGGAGAACCAACCCTACGCTGCCCAGGTCCTGATTTTAGGCACGCGCGCGATCGGAAGCGGAGGTACAATGTGATTGTGATACGCGGTTTGGGGAATTTACTCAAGTGTCTTTCAGTGGAGTATGATATTAAGACCGGTGAATCAAGACTCGAAGACTCTAGTAGCATTGTGATAAAGAGGTGCGTAAGAGCAACCATTGAAAGCATTGGCCAACTCCTTACAATTGCTCGGAAGTAATGTTTTTAAATTTGCCCACGTATATTAAAAACTTAAAAATGAGAAAGCGTAAGGATTACGCTATTAAAATAGGAGTCCTTTTCGCGACTGCTTTAAAGATGAAACATCTACGTGACAAGGTAATCCTGACAGAGTTATAATATCAATTAAAGACAGAAGATTGAAGGATTAGAATACTTGAAATGATGAATTTTTAATTATCAATCATCATCTTTAGAAGGAAGAATACATTCAGATACTTAAGGGTAAACAAATTATGACATAACAAACGTTGGAATGGATGCAATATAATAAAAAAATTGTTGCAAAATTACAAAACCATAAGTCACTGTAAAAACCGTCAAATTGGATCGCTGTAAAATTAATCACAGTAATTACTTATACATAACATCTGGCGGGAAAATATAAACTGCTCTTTATAAATACAATACAACACGCTCTCGCATTAGCAACGCGCCGAAAGAGGGACGCAAAGGTAATTCGTTAGCATTTAATTAAGGTTAATTTCGATAAGAGAATTTGTCGGGTTAATAAATCTCTGTTAATTGGACGCGTTCGCTCATTCACTCGATCTCTCCTTCACGCGAATTTAGTCACGCGAATCTTCGTGGCGCGAAATCGTCCTCCCCTTAAGGACCATCCACACAGCAAGGTCGTCTCATGATGTCCCGCTTTCTCGTCAGGACATCGCTCGAGACTTCGTGACTGTGTTTCTGTTTTGACACCCGTTTTGTATTTTCGTGATAAACGCGCTATTCATCAACGTCGCGCTGGAAAGACATCCAAGAATTTATACGCCTCCAGGGCGATCCTTAAGAAGGATTGATCGAAGGATCAGGTGTCAGCAATGCATCAGCATTATACTGTCATCGTACATTGCTTTATTTTATCCTTTAAACGGTAAATTAAGTTTCAATTTTTGGGACCAACACCTTCAGCAGAAAATATATGAATTAATATTTTTATTTTAATTTCACAAATTAACTAAAAATCTTTAAAAACTATCTACATTCGTTAGGATTTTTTAAAAGTGTTTATTGCAAAAATTAGATATGAATTTGCTCGTTTAATAAACACTGAAGAAATATTATTAATAATATTTATTAAAATTTAATTATATAAATGTTTTAAAAACTCTTTCTTTTCTTACTTTTATCTTATCGATATATAGAACCGTACTGAATATTATTTTTCATTTTCTGACAATTTCCTTCTGTGGAAACACTACGCATTCTTCGCAATATGACATTTCGCACACGTGCATTTTTGTGGTTGCTTTTAGAAAACCACTGTAATTAAATGAACGAACGAACGAACGAACGGACAGATAAAATTATACTTATAGCGACATAAACTAATAAGACAACTTTTATGTGTAAAAAAAAAAACAACAGCTGGATAAAAGTACATGTATAAAAATCTATTAAATTTAACATAATGAATTCTTGCAAGTGATAAAAGTTTGTTTAAAAACCGTCTGTAACTGAATGCGCGCGCGTGCGGCATGTAGGATGCGCTCTGTTTTTCTTTCATTTAGCCGACACGCATTTGTCAACGTATGATCTTTGGCGTTGAATTAATGCGCGTTCTTTGAGGCCGCGCGCCATCTTCGATTCGCCACGCGCGGTTTTCTTCGCGCCGCTTCGCACGAAGCGTGATGGATTAACCACTGGCAAATCAGGAACGAAAAAATCCTCTGACAGTTGGCGAACACGTCCGCGATAATCGATTCTGCAGGAAGCCCCCAAGTGAATCTCCTTCCCAAAGGAGCAGAGTCAAGAGTTGTGTCTAACCACGAAGAAAACGCGGTTACCTTATAATGAAGAAATCTGTAAAATTAGATCGGGCTCGGATTTAGGAAAGGCGCGTTCTTTTTTTTTTTTATTTTTTCTCAAGAGAATCGACAGTGTCACGAAGTGAAGTGTGTGATAAATAGTTTGCAAGTGATTGATTTGCCCAAAAGGATTATTTGTATCTCTGATAAATCCGTATCGACGAATTAAGACTACGGGATTATCCAAGGATTCCGGAAATCGGTGTTGCATGAAGAAGGGAGAGAACTTTGAAGAATAAATAACTTTTTACTGCTGATACGAGTGAGTAAAGTCGACAAGAAATTAGTAAATTATTTTTAAACAAGCCTTCATAGGCTCCAGAAATTGCTAAACTGTTTGACATGGGAAAAGTTAATTACTCAAATCCTTCGTATCTGACACTCTCCAAAATTTAATATTCCACTTTTTACACCGATGCATTTTTACACCGCACACACATAACTGTTTATAAACCGAACTATGACGAAAACACGAAAAATGGGTCAAAGGGGGAAGAATTTAAAATATGCATCGCTTCGTATTTGCATGAGGCAACTATTTAATACGATCGGGGCTTTAATTCGAAAATTATACGTTTAATCGACGTCCGGCGAAGTATCAATATATAGCTATACTTTACTGTCGCCAAACGGGACCAATAAATATTCATTAGGTACCTCCACGCCCCTCCTATGCCTTTCCACTGATCTTCCATTTGCATATCACAATCAACCTCATATCATTGTTGACTTTGAACGTCGAGATTGCGCTCGTCTGCAAACGCCGTGTGTCATTTCAGGGTCGTACTATCACACCAATCAGCTCCCATGTTTAACTGTACTCATGCGCCGCCAATTTTTTGCCGACTTCTTCATATGAAGCGAATATTTTGGAATAAATCTACGGCTTTGTGAAGAAGTGGCGGAGTCGCTGAAAATTTATATCGAGACAATATACGCGCGACGTCGCGAGTCAAAATTATCGTTTCCTTTTCCATATATGTAGAAATCAAGTTTTGCAAAGCAGATATTTGATTTTCACCTGCACTCTTTCATTACTGTAATCGCTTTAATTCGAAGCTCTATGAAATTCGAAGTGAGCATCTCAAAGTAATACGAAACTAGATACCTGCGGGCGTTAAACACCCGCAGGGCAAGCGAAGGAACAGGACTTTAAAGGAGATAAGGACTTGAAACGGCCGCTAGAGAGGAGAGAGTACAGTGTTCTTATTCAGAATCTGCGATTTTCGATAAGAATGCGTAATCCATCGATCGCAGCATTATTATCGAAAAGTTACTGTACGTATAACAGTAAACAATATGGTTTTAAAAGAATTTATCAAAAATACAGATCCTAAATAAATATGTTGTAATTATATTAGGACGCGCTGTAAAATACGGCAATAAAATGAAACGATTTCTCCAGATCTCGACCATATAACCAATTTGCGTCAATAACGGGAGCACAAGATGTGTTCTGCCTGGAAATTCTGCAATTCATGCTATTTCATGTAACATGTCATACAATGAAGTAGACACATTTGCAATATGACAAACATGATTTTGCATTTAAAAGAACGAATTGCAACTCTGTTGACAAGTTGGAAGAAAGGAATTGTAATAATGCAATCTTGAAAAAGCAACATGAAATATTTTATATATTTTTTTAAAGCTTAGTATGCCAATGCGTATATAAACCATTTTTAATTCCGCATGGATCTTTGAAAGCGTAAAATTCCCGTTCTAAGTAATAATCTTGAATTTCATCTCAAATCCTCTTAAAATTCTCTCTCTCTCTCTCATTTTTATGAAATGAAAAAAATTGTAAACTGATGGAACAAGTAGCTCTGCTTTTTCTCTGTGATTTATCAAAAATATTATATTTCTTAATTATGTATCGAGAAATGTCATTATTGAGTATTAAAAATAGCTCTAAAATTAAGCCAATATAATATTTAAATATTCTGTCTAATTCTCCTTTTAATGCACTTGTATCGCATGATTGTTTGAGCAATGTAACGAAATTATGAATAACGACAACGATGTTAGGAAATTAACAATAGAACGTGCTTGAACTTTTTACAAGCGTTAATGGCTTTTAGCGAGACCGCCATGGAAAATATATCATGTATACGCGACTCCTTTATTACCGGCGAGGTGGTAAGACGCTATTGTATATACACTCCAACTTTTTCCCGCCATTCTTCCATTGAACTGGCTAGAAAAAATGGCCAGAGCGAAGTAATCACGCGACGGAAAAGCGGAAGGTTTCGTTGCCGGAATTTATAATGAATCCCGAGATCATCTTCATAACTTTGCTTTCACGCTTTAAAAATATGTCCACACTTTCGTAATCGCCTTTTCTTGTTCATTATTTGTTATACATTATTTGTTATAGATTGAGACTAACTTTATTAAATATTTATATATCTCAGGGATTGATTTATTTTATATTTAAAACTATTTTGAGGGATACTTGATATCTTAATTACTAAAATTCTAGATTAAACGTTAGATATCATTAAAATTAATTCTTAGGATTATTGTCACACTCGGTTACCTCATTTCTCCAACTTTTCATCCCCTAATTGGTCCTAATGTTCCGCACTGCGGCAAAATTCGTGATATCCACAATTTGAACAAGAGGTGATCGCAAATCGTCTAGCATGATTACCGCGGCCGATAAGAATGGCAATCGAGATGCAAATGCCAGGCTGCCGAAAACAGACAAATCACAGGCGATTCACCCTTCGGCCTCGTGAAGAGCAGAGCGATAATTACTACAATTGCATGGAGATAATTCCAGAGTCTCGTAATCGTCGACATTACATTGCATGTATCGTAAATGCAAATGCTGTTAAGAATCTAAGATGGGAGATTAACCAGTAAAAACTATGAGTACACGCTGCACGCACGCGCTTATACTTCCTGTGGAAGTTGACGGTATTGTTACTTTTAATTTTGCTATTGTAAATTTTTTCCCGTCTCTAGCGAATATTATAAAAAAATATCTTTTAATAAAAGCTTACATAATATTTTTATTTATGTACAGATTAATGTACATACATGACGCATATTGTATATTTTATTATAAAATTGGTAATTTAATCAGAAAAAAAACAGAAAAAATATTTTTTAATATTATTTTAATATTGAAATTTAATATTATTTAAATATTTTATATCTTATATTTTATTGTTATTATTATAATTTAATATTATTTTTTACATATACCAATTTATATTGTATAAAAAATGCAAAATATAAAAATATTGGCCAATATTATCATATAAGTAATATATATACAATATAAATATAACTATGTAACATATGTATGAAATATACAATTAAATCTAAATGATTAATGAACCGTGAACTGTTTCAAAGTAATAAAGATATATATGCAATAAAAAATTCGAAATCTTTTAATGACGAGGTAAGACGATAGGAAGATAGATAAGTTAGGAAATGGAAGGATTCAGAGGTATAATGGACCGAAAGTCTTTCGATTTATGTGCGTCGTGTAGGAAGTAGCACGCTTATTTCCATCAATTACACAAACAACCCTCCTCAGCATCTCCGTTTCCCCATTTTTATAGCTTTGCCAACGGACCCTCTTTTACCTTTCCTTTCTGCAATCGCAAGGATCGTAAAACACGGCACGCGGCTACCGTTTCGAGTGCTGTTCCAATGGTAGATTAGTCTTTAAGAAAAGCAAACTTTGAAATACTCTAACAAAAAGGATTACAATTTGCACTTGTAAATACATATTAAAAACGCGAGCACACACATCTCATACATTTACATAATCAAAAGAATCATATTTCGGAGGATTTTAATTAAATACAATTAAATTAAATATAATTAAATTAACTATGAGTTCAATAAACTCTTATTAAACATATGCATTTAAATGTGTGACCTATTAAAATTATACTAATTAAACTTACATGTTCTATTGGAGCTACAACATTTCGCAACAATTGTCATAAGATGATTCTGCAAAACGCATATATTTTGCTAAAAAAGAATTTTATAACTATAAATTCTAAATATTGAAAAAATTATGATACAAAGTTACTTAAAAAATGAAAAATTAAAAATGACTCACTATTACTTGAATAATAATTGTATAATTTTATTCTGTAATGGTTTTTACAATAATTACAAAATTAATTTCTGAAATGTAATATTCAGTAATAATTGTGCCAAGATGATTCACATTAATATTATAATTATATAAGAATTTACATGAAAGATTATATGTTACAATAATTAAATTTAGAATTAATGATTTTAAGAATTAGATTTAGACTTATTGCACAATATATTATACATTGTATTTTAAAATCAAAATGATGCTAAAATTTTTCTGCACGCATTCCTATCTGGCTAATTACTGCAGCAATAAGACAAATTTCCTTACAATCGGTTTACCTTTGAAGCCGAAGCCGTCGATGCATTCAACATTGTGAATAAACACATATTTCTTCCGTTCCATCTTATCTAAGAGCCAGAAAGTGTACAGTGGAGTACAGTTCAATCGGAGTTCAAACGAAACTTCGCCTATAATTGCAGACCTGGCTAGGTTCGTATAAAGGGAATGCGATCTAAGATGGTAGATTAGCCGGTAAAGAAAACCCGGGATGTACGCGCGCGGGCTCGCATGCGTGTAAATATGGGGCTGGTAAATAGGCACCGAGAGTCCCTCCCTCTATCTCCCTCTGTCTCTCTTCGCGGCTGACCGCTCGTTCGCTCGACTATCCTTGTACCAGGATGCGCATATATGAATCCTCGCAAGAGTCGGTACCCATTGCCTGCGTTAAACTATACATATCGTTATCGTGCCGCGTCGTTGCTCAAAGCCGCACGGGTCTCGTTTCGTCGGTTCTCCTCTGTTCGATAGAAGGCAACCTAGGGGGATCATCTCACAGATACTGAATTACGAATCCTATATGGTTTACCCTATTGTTTAGTGTATCCACATCGAAGTACATATTGTTTCCTTACCTAAAGCATTATCAAACAAATTATTTTGTTAAGTTAGTAAATCAAATTAAATTTAATTAAATAATAATATCAAAGTGACGTAAAAATGGCGAGAATATGATTACAAAATTCACCTTTCAATCATAATTTAATCTTTTTTTATCATTTTGACATTATCATGACTTTCTGTTCTACCCGGGAACATAGTTTTCTTTAATTAATCACTATAATAATGATAACAGTTAAAAGGCTTCGCTTTAAATATTCCTTCCGGTTCATGTTTTAATCTTCAACTCGCGTTTCTATTCGCCGCTGCTGCACTTTATAACATACGTAGCAAGGAAAAAATGTTTGTAACGAGCTAATAGTTGGCCTGAATGTACGTCGAGAGAAAGAGCCGCTCGGCGGTAAGAGAATAATTATTATCGGCTCGGTAAATTTCGTGGCTACCCGCCGCCGCGCGCCTTGTGCACCTCAACTGAATTTTTCGATATATCTCGATGGCGTGTTTTGTGCCTCTCGCAACCGTGACCTTCCGACCTCGTTCGCTTGCTACACGATGTACTATATAATTAGAGAGTCAGAGTGGTGAGGTCCATCCCTCTCCTAACCCCCTCTGCCCTTCCTCTCTTCTTCTCTTCTTTAAACCTGAAGTTTTCTTCGACAAAGAAAGAGAGAGAGAGAGAGAGAGAGAAGTAGAAAAAGAGACTGAAAACATCAGCGTTTCTTGGCCTTCGAAACAACCAAGATTTAAGAGATCTTCAATAATGTAACAATTAGAAAACATTTTATTTTAGCAATGTCTTTAAGTGACATCTTGAGCCATACTCATCACCATCAATTCTTTGATATCTTTAGAGTATTCTAATTAACTGTAACGAGTCACTATCTTGAAAATTCTAAAGTCAATTCTTTCACAAAAACATCAAGATAACGTCAAGATGAAAATATTAAGATATTAATCATTTTTAAATTAGAAATGTTAATAAAAGAATCGAGAAATAAATTGAAAATAATATCAAATTTGTATTTACATAATTTCTTTTACTTTTATAATAATTTTACTATATAGTAATTTCGAATTTTTATTATATATTTATTTTTATTTATAATTTATAATTTTCTGGATTATTATTCATGTGCAGTATTTTTAATGTGTTTTAAATGTTTTAATGACTTATCCGCTTAAACACATCGCGCTTAAATAAGCTAATGTGATTGGTAAAGAAACGATATTTAAGCGGATTCTACGTACCATGTTTCGACAGATTTGGGCAAGGATTTAGGGTTTTAAGGGTGCTGGCGATCGCAGTAGCACCTGTTGCGGCAGAGCCAATTGTCAGTTTAAAAGAAAGCAAGATCCTCCATCTTGCGTGTCATCTTACAAACTGATATTTCTTTGACGTAAATTCAATCCCTCGAGCTTCACGCAACACATTTATTATTTTAAAATAAGAAGAAGTATGTGAATAAGATATAAATCATACTTATATCTCTAGAATAGGGTCTGAAGAGAGGAATCAATCCCTATAAAATGTTATCAGTAACAACAGCATATTTTTATTATAATCAAGACCACGATGAGAAGACACTAAAAATGTTAGTTTTCCATTAATTAAAATGTAAAGTGCGGTAATTTTACGATAAAAGAAGGATAATACTAAATGTAGAGTTTTAAAGAAATAAAAACGCGATGCATATCTTTATATTGTCATACAATAACAGTTTTCAACTCATTCAAATTCCAAGTACGACTGGCAAGTTTATCTCTGAAATGAAGAGAGATTTATGCATGCATTAAATCGTTTGTAGTTAATGCAAATGCGACGCAAGTGGAAGGGACGTAACATTGAAGAAAAAGGGGGGGGGGCTAGTAAAAGGTGACGACTGTCGGAAACAGCGCGAACTTTGAGATATTCCGGGTATGATTTGGCTTATTTATTTCCGCGATTTCTCGAGATGTCACATGGACAAGACGAGAGACGGGGTAGGATAAGACACATCTCTTGCACTTTCCGTGGGTAGACTCGACGTAGCTGGAATTTTAATTAAGCTTTTCTCCCTCTGCTGAATCTCAGTTCCGGCAGAACGTTGGATACCGCGGCTACGGAAGGAATCTACCGGGTGTCGTTGGTCCTCCTCTTCATTGCGGAATCGCTCTCGAAAGTTATTTCAAATTCCTGATTTTGGCCGGGAGTTTAATTAATAAATTTACATTTTAAATCGAGAACTCTAAAAATATTTAACTCGATGTAAAAGAATTTGTCGAAGGTACATTAACAGCTTGTTGGAAAAAACGTGGAAGACAATAGATACATTCTGACCAAGATTTTGAATCTTTTTTCCCTTTCCCTTAATTTTGCAGCTATGAACCTTTCTTATTGTCATGATTTTCTGCAATTTATGCGAAACTTGCGTGTTTAGTTACAAAGATATTTAACAATACTAATGAGAATTAATAAAAAAAAAAGGAACGTTCAAGACATCCTGTATATACATGAGCATGTTGATCTGAGAGAAGCCACGAAATCTGAGCAGTCTCCAAATTTGCCAAGAGCACTCCAGATGTCGCGATGGCCTATCACGAAAATCTCTCGCGATAACGGCAAACGGCCTGCGGTGCCGGTGCATTATGAACACCCACAACGTGAGAGCTAACCGCAGAGCTAACGGGGTGCAATACGAGCATCACGCATGTATTATGATGGAGCAAAAAGAGCATACGCGCGTGAGGCGTGCTCGAAAGTGTCGGGCGTGCGTTGCGAACACACGCACGGCACACACACACACACACACACAGTCCCGGAGCCCTTCCCCGCACACATGTGCAGAATGATAATGACGTGCCGATGTTACGTTGCTATTACTTAGCATCACCTCTCCGATCTACCAAAATACTGATCGTTCTGTATGCGAGATCATAGGTCACGCGAAGGTGCTGGATGGTACCTCCGAGATTCGCGAGAACAGCCGGATATATTTCCAAGCGTGGGAATATTTTTCTCGAGCCTGCTCCATTTCCTCGACATATCAAGCAATTAAAGGAGAGAAATATTTAACACGATATTAAAATGAATCTAATTGCAAGAGGTATTACAAATTATATTTTATGAAACAAAAGTCAAACTTTCCAAGTAAAGGTAGTATATAAATAGTAATAATGATAATAGCTATTTTTATAATTAATATAATATTAATTTAATTTATATTACATATAAATATAATTAATTGATACGTTTAAAGAAGGCATGGTCCTTGCAATGCCATGCGCGCGAGGGGTACGTGTAACTCTTTCCTTCTTTTATCTCCTTTCGTGGCAATATGGCGTTTGGGAGAAAGAACGGAATGATAGACGAGCCGATACGTTCCCACGCGCTCTTGCAGACGCGAGCGAGGGAGTTTGAGGTCTGTTCCCCTTCCCCCTCGAATGCGTAGTGGGCGGTTGTGTGGCCTCGGGGGCCCAACTGGGCCCCTAATCACAGGCTCACTCGCACTCGTACGTTGAACATACGCATCCCTCTTAAATGCGCGCGCCGACTAAAAGCTGAGTTATGTGAACACTCTTAAATGTACGTTGTTGAACTCCTTTGCTCCCCCTCTCTCTCTCTCTCTCTCCCCCCCTCCCCCCTCTCCCTCTATCTTATCGTTATACGAGCGCACTTACATAATTTGTAGCAAAAGTCTCGCGATTGTCCTACCGACTGTCAGTCGCTTTTTCAAATCACTCCTCCGTGAAAACCCTTCGTTTTGAAATTGTTGAGACCGATCTGCTCTTTTATCATAGATTATTTATCTTGTATTCATCCTATTATTAATGATGTCACGTGCTCTGCTTTTTACCAGCTTTACTTTTTCTTTTAAACATAGTCATCATGGTTGAGAAATATGTAATGGGGGATTAAAGAAAAAGAGAAATTTAGTTTACAGGGACACAATTATTTCAGAAGGAAATGTAGAATATAACGAGTGTATTGTATTAATGCACCGACATTGTTCTACATGAAAAATTTTCCTTCGCATTTGAATAAGAATTATTTTTAGTGTAATAATAAATAATATATTATATAGAGAATATTTCGATATGTCGCTCGCATGTGAAGATTTTACAGACGAATATATTCAAGTCACAGATCTGTCAGCGACAATAAGGTTTATTGGCGATTACGCACGATTAATTACAGCTCGACGAGTCTGAATGTTGACCAATCGCTGCCGCTATTGTTATAGAGTTGTATGTCGCGATTCTTTCGTCGTCAAATCGACCGCACGTTATTGTTAATTAATTAATATCACTCACTTTACATTGTAGCAATTACTGTAGCCCGAGGCATCTCACTTGTTTGTCGAAAATTATGAAAAAGGTCTCACAAATTGCCTCTGTCGCAAAATTAATTTATTTTATGATAGCACAACTAAATCGATGAGATATGCTACATGTTCAGAAATAAAAATACATCATTTTTATGTGGCATATAATAAAATTGCTATATTAAAAAAAAATATTATGTTATTTAGACTATTAAAAACAGTTTTTTTTTTAATTAGAAAAAATAGGAAACAAAAAATTAATAAAACGATTATTTTGGGTGTATTTAAAGGAATAAAATAATAAAAGATTTTTAATATTTTACATTGCTTATATATAAATTAAAAAGCATGTTTACTCTAAATTCCTAATATAATGCTATTAAATAAAAAATAGTTTTAAAAAGAGATCGTAATATGAAATGTTACTAATGCTATTTTGTTTTTTAATATGTTAATAATTTAATTAAAATTTATTATCAATGAAGAAACAGAATATGAAAATAAAAAATAAATAAAATTTTAAAGAATAAATTTCGAAGACGAATGAAACATTATCGACAAAATGTACGAATTGATAGCTTGATCGGACCATCGATGGTGTCACGAAAATGCACGATAATCGCGATGACCGTAGTGGTTTGCGGTATCGTTATTGTGTCATTGTTGGCCGGCACTCTAAAATGGAAATGGTCGTGCTATTAAATGGTGCCATCGTCTCCTATAATCCCTAGCAATCTACCGTAAACTCCATAGGAGACACCATTTTAGCCGATCCGTAAATACAACACTCCTCATTTAACTTTTCGTAACTTCTATTATACAATTAATTTTCAAACTACATACCTATAGAGGACTTAAAGATATTTTAAAAATCAAAACTAGATACATTTTTTAAAATATCAAAATTTTTAGATAAAATTTTGTGTAAACGCAATAATTTTTGTACAAACGTGAATAATTACATTTTTAAAATTGTCCATAACGTTTTAATTTACTGTCAATTTCAAACTAAATATACTTAATAAATATTATTGTTGCAATAAATTTTATTGCTGTTATATAATTTTGTATTATTTTATCACTGTTACAAAAATTGTTATTGTTAACATTAGTATTAATAATAC
>VBVQ01004483.1:0-14652 GCA_011636635.1 Tetramorium simillimum | reverse complement strand
GAGATAAGCTGCACATTTACGTAATCAACGGAAGCGACAGTCTATCCGCACTTTTTCTTGGATTAATTAATCATCATATGGCTTTCGTCTTATTAGTGTCTCATTCATAAGAGTTTTAGTAGATAAACTTGTTAATAGTTTTTAGATATCGCGTAAAAAAGTAAATATCTTGTTAAAGCAGTGAAGAAATGCTTACTTTAGCCTGCAGAAGCGATTTCTCCAATATAGGCGTCAACTAATTACATAATCTTGAATATTTTACGATTGAGAAACTAATTTTTCAAAGAATTGGTAACGAAAATTTTCAATTAAGAAGAAAATAAAAAAAATACACAATTTTGCAACGCAGTTGCCACGTTTCTTCCTATAATATTTTAAATCAAAACGTGGGTGATAGGATTCGCACAACTTTCTACGGAAATCACGTCATCTTAATCTTGCGATGCGTCACATATGTATTTAAAGATAAAAGCGGAAAAGTGGAAAGGAGAGAAAGAAATATTTACCTGATATTTCCTCATCATCACTATGTTTCCTAAATTTCCTTTCTGCAATAAATAAAAAGTGCGAGGCGGCGCGGGGGGAAAACGAAGATACTTTCTTCAGAACTGCATGATACGCGATTGTCACCGGTTGTCGTCGCGAATTGATAAACGTCGCGCCGAATCGCGGAGACTATCTGTCTGATTGTTCAGACGAGAGACGAGAGCGACGAGGAAAGAGAAAAAAGGGGGCTCTCTTCGGAGGCTCCCTGGCTCCTACCGCACCTGTTGACTCCCGGAATATCTTCGCGAGACTGACGGAGCCGCTCGACCGGCGGCTCCTCGTGCGCCCGATCAACGTATGAGCGAGACTTCTCTCCGACCTACTTCTCGCGCCCGCCTTCGTCTTCTTCCGTAGCGGCATGAGACGTCCGCGTTTAACCCTTCCGTTGAGAGAGAGAGGGGAGGCTGATTCTCCTATCGTTCGGTATCAATGAGATTTAAGGGAGACATCGAGGATGATTAAAACTACTGATAATATTAAATCGTTGTTATAATATATTAATTTGTCTATCGCACATAAATATGATCAGGTTTAATCTTTTCGGAAGGAAATTTACCTTTTTTCTATTCTTATAATTTATTTACAAGAGCGAAAAAAGAGGCACGTGCAAATGTTTCTGTACACAATTTAAGTATGACAAGTGTTAAGTGGAAGAGAAAACTATGCCATATTTATAAAACAAAACAGTCTTCTTTTCAGAATTCTTTTTCAAAGTTTTTTTAACTGTTCAAGATATTTGTCTTTCATTTTGTCGCGTTCTAAAAATATGAGAAAGAAGATCTGTTTTTAATTTGTAGTTTCTATGCAAATCTGAGTTCTCAGTTTAAATGTCAAAGACACTGCTTAGCTTAAAAAGAAAGAAATTCATTATGTCGCGTAAACAACTTGTAGGAGAACATTATTTATACGAGTTGTAGAAGATATTATTAATCGACTAAAACAAAGAGACAAAACAGAAAGACGGACGTAACGATAGAAAAACATGTCATTAATCAAGAAATAAAAATAAACCTTGTCAGATTCTTCTGTAAATTAAAGCAACTTTTATTTATGCCGTGACGAAATTAATTTGTGGCAATAATGCGTTACTTCCGTTTGCTCCAATTACCGGGCCATTGCCAAGAAGAATTTGCACATTCAGGACGACGATTGGACCACGTCATTACATCTTTATATCTCCGGTTTCCTCTCCTCTTAATACTTTCTCAATACTCATTTTTCGCTCTTCGTTTCTCAACTTTGTACCGCTTTCATTTCGTGTTTTCGATATAATTCTCAGATTTTCAAATTATGAGAATATATCTTATATAGCAATATTGAATTATAGCACGTAATTTCACAAATTCTTTGATTTTTTGTGAACTGCAAGTTTTTAAATGCATCTTTTTTCTTCATAAAGCACAAACATTAATAAAATTAATTTGATTATAGAAATTATCTTGTAAAAAAATAAATAAAAATCTCTAACAAATAATATTAAAATACTTTCGTTTAATTTTTAAAGTATGCGGATAAATGCACAACCATGTGTTCTCCAGCGGCTGTTACTCCAGCGGCGAAGATTCATTTCTTTAAATTAATCCACAATGAGTTTTATCCCAGAGATATTATTTTATACTCTCATTAAATAAACTGGAAACAAAAGAATAAAGATTTCATATTTTTAATGGTAACATTAGCATCGATGTGTCTACATTTGCCTGCAGTTTCAAACGCTTCTTTTGTCTAATGCTTCAGCCAATGCCAATTCAGTAATTTTTATCAAGTTAAAAGATAAATATTATTTATATTATTTACGTTATTATAACTTTAAATTTTTCCTTGATATTACAGATTGTTACAAAGTGCACTACTGTAAAAATTTTGGGAATATTGCACTGTCCTTTCTTGCCTACTTACGGATTAAATAAATCGTGTCAAACATAATTGTCCTTTTCCGTTTAAAATGACTCATCAGTAAAGTTGCACAAAGCAGTTCTTATTGTGTTTTCGTACTTGTTTCGTCGTACCATTGTCCCGCTATGGCTCGGTCTCTTTCTCTCTCTTTCCCTCTCTTTCGTGTAAGCAAGTTTTAATTATCGGGTACAGATCTTTATCAACGGGATTCCGGAGACGCGCGAAACTTCGTCGACGGCAGCCGGTTTAATTTTCAAGTTCACGAACGAGGGGCCGGTTCGGGACGAACCGGAAGAGGCGTTCTTCGTAAGAGGCCGCCAGCGAGTTCAGAGACCCGCCAGTGAAAGTCGATCGGTTAAATGACGACGACGACGACGATGCACACCTGTGTAACGTCCTATTCTGACCGCGGGCCGCAAGTACCACGTGTTCCCTTTCTGATGAAATCTTTTTGATCTCTTTCGCTTTAAATTGACGATCAGTTCTTCCTGTCCGCAGCAGTTGAAGCACTTTCGGAATAGTGCATGTAATCGAGATATCAATACTAACAATTTTCTATTGTCGCTAAGTGCTATCTTTCTCCGAATGTTATTTTTTTCCGATATGAATTATCTGACAATTTTGATAAACATGAATTAAATTAGATTAGCATATAGCAGAATAATTATAAAAATTAAATTTTTAAATAATTTGTATTTATTAAATAAGTATTATAGATATGTTAAAATGTACAATTATTTTGGAATATTGTGCGAAGTAATCTTTGTAGAATTAAGAAATGTTGAGATTCAAATATTTTTAAAAATCTACTTTCACTTTTTCAGGGATCCTGTGCAGGATCCTGTACCGACGAGATGAAACAGCAAAATATTTCGTTAATTATTTAATTATTCTGCATTTAATTATTTATAACACAAAATTATGTCATTTTTAACATTTGACTAGCAGGCGAAAACAATAAGCTCTGTGCCATTTAGTTTTAATAATTTATAATATATTCTATTATTAATATTTAAGGAAAAATATTACTAATATAAACATATTCTTTACATTATATATTATTTATAATAACATAATTGATCAAAAATTTGTATGTTATCACCAATTTGAATATTTTAATGTCTTATTATATATAATAAAAACAGAGGAAATAAAAATTATTTGTTTGATGAAAGAGATCTCTTAATAAAGTAAATTTTACTTTACATTAAGTTTTCAGGACATGCAATGTATATGTACTTGTGAATTTAATATTGACAGGAATTACAAAATCGAAAATTGATAGATTTTTCAAAGATCCGAACCTTTAAATTTCTTACGATCGTTTGAGTACCGCCGCTTGAGTAATATGGATCAGTAGGTAAGTGTGGCCCATAGTAACGCATAAACGCGAGAGGAGAAAGAGAGAAATTGCAGTTCTCTTGAATGCAGCACGTGACTAATACAGCATATTATCGCAGTTCGTCTTTATCGTAGTCGATCAAATTACTCGTGCATTAAATCCCTCTCTATCATCCATAGTCGTCATGCAATTTTTTTGCTTCATTTTTCTCTGGAAATTATAATTACGGACACGTGATTTAGTATGCTCCGATCATTAGTTTCCGTAACACACAGTTAATAAAATACATTTATATAAACGAACAGATGTAGAAATAAATATGTTTACCAAAGATAAAGATCAGAAGACACGCATTTACCGGTAATTCTTGTCAAACTGCAAGTTATTGTGACATGATTTATATACTTGCTTCAATGTCATTGTTTTATCGTCTCTCAGCAGGTGGAAAGTTCATCTTAATGTAAGCGAAGAGAGAAGTCTCGGTCGCGATCCATGTAGACATCATGTAACGAGTTTCTCTTTTCAGTTCCGAAGGGTCAACATCCGGCTTTCGGCGTGCCTCTTATGGAAATCTAATGTAAGGATTTTAGAATACGAGATGACTGTCGGCTAATCCCTTTTGAAAAGCAAAATGAGCCTGACACGCTAAAATTTGTCTCTATTCGACGACTTGTAAATTAGCCGTACCACTTTTATTGTATCTTAAACGTTGATGGTATCGCTAATTGTCTTTTTTTAAGATTCAATTTCACACTCTATAAATGCTTATTGTACACTTTATAAAATTATTATCGAGATATCTCTGTAGCAATAAATCATAATTTAATAGAAAACAAATTGGTATATTCATGTTAAATTCAATCTGTTGTATGTATATGCAGCATTTTTTATGCACATAAATTCTATAAATTTTTGTATTAATAAAAGTAATAATTATAATAAAGATTGTTTAAAAATTCGCATAAGATCTCCGTAAATTATATTTTTCATCTTCGACGGTTTTGATGCGTCCACAATTGTTAATTAATCATGGAGAAAAAATGGATATTTTATATACGACCTTAACAATAAAAGAAAACGTGAGGCTTTTCTTAAGGATCTTGAATTTTAAAACGACACAAGTATTCTGAAGAAACTTGAAATCGTGAAACATCTCTTTGACATTCGTCTTTTTGCGATCAGATCGCACGAATCGTACGAATGTTTTTTTAATTTCCACCTTGTTCTCGACTTTCGAGGAACACCCACGTCCTCGAAAGGTATCACGCTGCGCTAACAATCAACAAGATCATTCGGCATTGTGATCACGTTGTGTGTACATCGTCTGTATCCCACGCATATCGCGATGCACAAAGGCCTTCACGACATTTTCCAATATCGTTCGGCACACTCGTTTTCCTTGACATACCTCGAAGATGAGCCCACATATCCAGACAGCGTCCTACGTATACTTACGTATCGCGACAAAAATTTTCAGCACAATCACTACACCCAATTAAAAATATTCAATTACACAATTATTATTAAATAAATAAATGCTATACGTTACTGAAATCCTAATCATTCCAATAAGTCACACATAAGATGTAATTTTTAATTTTACATATAGTGAATGAATTTAATTTTTTAAATGTTACATGTCTGTTTTAATAATAATTTTCTAGTATAATATAAGATTTTAGATATAACAGTATTTATTACTAATTACAGCAATATATATTATAAATTTTTATATATTTATGTATGTATATGTTACAAAATATTTACATATCTTTTTACACTGATATTATTATTGATTATAACGTATATAATATAATGTATAATTTATATTATATAAGCATTTTATATTATAATATTTTTTCAATATAAAAATTGTATTGATCTAACAGTTTGTGGGAAAAATTTAGCAGCTCGAATCGAGAATTGTTGACGACAATCCTTACTGCATGATCATCCGTGGAAATAAGCTCGCCATCCGCATATATTATCCGCGATATGCGCTTTCACAGCGCGAGCCGCATCACTTCCGCCGTGGTGAAACTTACTGATATTAAAAACAGCTTCACATCGAGCCGTCGTGTGTTTAGCTGTGCATTTAACGCAAGGAAGACGAGGAAGACGAGAACCGTTCGTGATAAACGACGACGGCTTGCATGTCGCGATGGTATGCCGTCGTATGTGATATTTATCTTCTATCTGGCAATGTCGTAGAGCGGACAGGTTCAAGTGTAAAACCGTGAAAGCTGAACATGCACAAGATGCCCCAGAAAATTTATATAATGATGATACCAGATAATATTCCGTACTTTATGCAAAGTTTCTCTCTTATTAAAAGCGAAACTGAGACTGATTACGGCGTTATTTAATGCTGAAAATTGAGAGAATCCAATGAATTGAATTTGTACAGCGCAAACACGTAAATATAAAACTTTTTCTTTCTCTTTTCACAGTTTGGTTTTTTATTTATTTAATATGTTAAAAAAATTTCGGAAAGGAGGTGACAATAAAATCTTCGTTTCCCTTAAATTTTTCTCGAGATAAAATTAGGATCTAGCATTAATAATATCCTCTTGTTGGTCTTCCGGATCTCTTGATATTATTGGGGAACATATTATTATTATACGCAATATATGTTAAGTATGACAGATCGTTTTCGCCGAACGGGGCCGAGATCGCCGTCCTGACAATTATTCTCTCCGACTGTACGATTTAATTGTTCGTACGCGATCTCTCCACGGAGAAAGATGTGCCTCCGCTGGTCGCGTTATCTGAGATCGCAGGTAGAAATAGTGTGAAATTGTCGCGCTAATGTCACGGAGTGAAAACGGATCGTGTTTTACGGATTGTGTTTAAAAACGGATGTAATTAGACGATCAAAGGCGTTTAAATATTGGTGCGATCCGTCGGGAAAATAATTATCTTTCATTTTTTCATCGCGATAGATATATCGACCGGAGAGCTTCTCCAATCTTCTCAGCGATGATGATTAGAGAACTATTCAGATCGTGAGAAGAAACGGTGAAAGTTTTTTTTTTACACACGATGTCGTTAAAAGGAGGGCTTCTTTTTTTTACGCGGATGTAGGAAAAACCGACGCTTATTTATTCATGTTCGTTTTCCGGAACGCGAAACGTCGCCTCGTCATTGTGTGTTTTACTTGGGCGCGCGAGAACGCGACGCCCCTTTGGCACAATTTCCTCGGATGTGAAAAGGTATCGAAGAGAGGCGGAATCTCGGAAGCGTTTGTCGCGGACGCGGCGGAAACGCGCGCTCTTCCGTTTTACGAGCGATCTCGTTGCTCAACTATGCTTGAAACGGCGACTCGCGTCGCTCTCAGAAGTAGAGAATCGGCGCAAGAAGTGGCTCACTTTCGATGCCGAAGCCAATGAGTACGGTTCGCGCATTTTCAGGTTTGGAACAGGACTCATCGATTTCTGATCGTCCTTGATATATTCGAGTTTCGTCCAAAACCAGACGATGTAAGAAATGGCTATCTCTTAACGAAGACGTTCTATTCTCGGAGTCTCGCTCGGTGGGAAAAATTGTCTGTCGAGGACAATGTGATAAATGATCCAAAGAACGAACGAATACTATTAGCGACGATTAACACACAGAGATGTAGATATGGCTTTAAACGAGTTGTTATAATTCGTAAATAAGTTAGCAAAAATGAAATTTAGATCTCTGTTTGTATATAAATATTAACTATTTTAATATGACAAAAAATTGTAAGGTTTTTTTCTTTACAAAGAGAGAGAGACAGAGAGAGAGAGAGAGAGAGAGAGAGAGAGAGAGAGAGAAAGAATGTCATAAAGAATATGTTCCAATAGCGAACTTCACATTAAATAGTTTGATAAGCTGTTTCTCGTCTTTTCAAATCTGGAAGATATAATTCGCACCATCGTTTCGCTTAATTAGTGAAATAAATTTCAATAGATGCAATAGCGGACGCAAAAAAACAGATCTTTAGGCTTGTAACGCTGAGGTAATTTATTTTCTCTTTGTCGTAAATAAAAATTCTTGAGTATTTTTGTAGCATACAAAGAATTCATTCAGAAGAGTCATTAATCGATTTGAGACCGTGCCGGACGGGCTGACTGGTTATCAACGCGACTTGAGGCTTTCCTGCATTCCTGAAGTGAAAATGAAAAAGTTGGTTCCGCGACCCGAAATCCGACTCCTATCTGGCATTCGTCATAACTACACTAAATTTGTCCCTCTTAATTAGTCAATTATACTCGTCGCGATATGTATCTATGATCTTTTGAACGGACTTTCGCTGCAAAATGATCTATTGATGCAAAATAATATTTCATCATTTACTTCAAATTGACGTTTTTGGTGCCGCTAATGCGGTACCTGTAATAAAATAATTCCGAACATCATTAATTAAATAACAGAGCCTAAGTGACAGGAATAATCGAATAATAACGATGATTATGCACTTAACAGTTCCGGGAGCGAGCCAAAAAAAAGACATTCCAAATACGTACTGTCATGTGGATACCGTTCAAGAAACTGTAATATGTTCTACATGTTATATAATATCGTGCGATTAAAAGTTGCAATATAATTTTATGTTACGCTCTTCGATAAACTGAATGTTATATTTACACCACAAGAAACGAATTAAACGGATTCTTTCAATAACTAAATATAGGCCGAAGTAATAATTCCAGTGTTCTATTTCTAACGTATTATTTTCCCAGATTCTTTGACCACGTCGGTGTCATTTCTTTCCTTAGTGAAAATGTCGAGAGAGATCGTCATTTATTGCGACTTTCTAGTTATTAGCATTATTTATCTTTATCTAAGTCTCAAATTAACGTTCTGTTAAATTACAGTTCGCTTAAAATTGAGTGAAGGGTATGATTGTTTTAGTCTCTCTCCCAAAGTTTATTTCACCAGGAAACTCTTATTTGCCTAATCAATTTGCTTTATTTTGAGTCAATTTTCTTTTTCATTGCGTATTAATTATTTGATAATGATAGATATCTCATTTTTGTTTAAGAAAAATCACGACTGCATATTCTGACTACATGTAGAATCTATCTTTAATCTTTAAAAAGTAATAAATTACGAATACATTTGATGTAACGCAAGTAGTGAGAATACGTAAGAAAATAGAGAATAATGTAAAATACATCCTACAATATAATATAATTTTTTACATATATTTATGAAACATAAATATCGTACGTTAATAAATATCAAGCACGCGTTATTACACTAAAATTATCCCTTTTAACCCATTTAATCTCGCCGGCAGCTTGTTAATTAAAAATGGCGTGCCTCGTTGACGCTTGGCCGCTTGTAATTATTGTCAACGGTAATGTACGGCGTGTGTAATGTGGAATAATTGGTCAGCCCCTATTCGTCGTCCGAAAGTCCGCTGCATCCGTAAATTCTCGGGCCGCACCGCCATAGAATAACGCCGACCTACTTTTATACCCTGCGACTACTTTCACTTGCGAGGACGAGGTCGGCACGGATGCACGGGCGGAACGAATTTCCGAATAACATACCTCCAACTTGCCTCGGCATTTGAGTTCTTTGAGTCCAGTTTTCGTCTTTTTTCATTTGTTACTTTTATGAAAGCTTTCGCATCTCGAACGTAATACTCATTTGTACGTAAAAGCAAGACTTATTAATTTACTTATTATTGCGAACATAAATAATCAGAAAACTTGTCGCTTTTATATATTGACGGTATTATGTTTTTATTAAGACTCATCGTTAAACTACAGCATGTTTTACAGATGATTAAAACTGGATACCATCGTGAAATAAATGAAACAAAAGTATTTCTTTTTTTTTAACGCGATTTCTCAATTCGAAATGGATAGTGTAACTAATATGTTATCGACATTATCTGATATAACTATATGCTACAACTAATGTTAATATATTATAGATAAAGTTATTACATATATGTAAAATGATAATATTATATGTGATTGGTGTAGTACAATGTTTCACCGATTTTTCTACTCTCGCTGTTTCACGCGTGAAGCCGTGAAATTTGCATAATGTGCGAACATTAACGCCATAAATCAACGGACACGAAGGAGAGATCGCGTGTATACTGCTCCTCGGGCTTCCTAGGCAGTCATTAACAACTGATCGTCGTACAGTCTTTCTTCCTGACAGCGCTGAACACTTCACGAAGGCCATTTCTTTTTGCGATGTCATCCGGAGTTCTGTCAATATAAAAACAATGCACGTTATTTTTTTTTTTAAATTATTATAGATATATTGCGATCAATATAATGTAACAGAACTGAGAAAATGTGCCTGAAGAAGTCGATTACCTGGTGGCCAAGTTCCACAAGATGTTTTGAAGGATGTTGGATTGTGGTTCACCGCCAGCTAAAATCAATTCGCAGACTGATTGATCCTCGCAGCCGATCGATTGATCGTCGAGTATGCGTGCCCGTTTATGCTCGACCGGCAGATCAGCGAGCCGTAGCTTCGAGAGGACGATGTTCGGTTGGCTAATGGAATTCGTCCTTGATTAAAAATATAAGCGGATGTTTGAGGCGAGAAAAATAGAAACTTACGTTGTCGTGTTGTCGATCCGTATAACGTTGGGCTTTAACGTCGCCAGTAGCAAACCCAGCGGCAGGAAAGTACCAATTAGGTGAATGATTTTCTTCCAAGGGAACGGTCTGTGAACAATATTATTCCGATTTTATATTTGGAAGAAAAATAACGTTGAGTAAATGTTAAAAAAATGAATCGTTTTGTTAAGTGATTCTTTGGAGGGAACGCATTATAAATTTATTGTACAAGTAATTCGAGATAATTATAAGTTGGAGTATAAATAATCAAAACTTAAATATGATTAGAAATAATATTATTTTATTAAAATTTAATATGATCTATCTAATCTAATATGATAGGAATCTAAAATGATAGTATTTTGATATAACATTATTATTTTCATATATAATATACGTATACATACATAATGTTTCTTATATATAATGTATTACATCTTTCTCAAGGAAATATAAATTAAATAATCATGTTAAATATAATAGTAATACAAATTCAGTTGATAAAAGTTTTTATTTATCGCCTTGCGTGGATTTAATGGATATTAAATAATATTCCTTGCATTTCCTCTCTCTCTTTTTCTTTTTCTCGACATGCATCTTAAAACAAATATGCAATTTAAAGGATGATAATATCTTAATTAAACTTGAAGCAATATTTACATGGTTGGCTGCGTTACATAACGCAATTAACGCATAAATGTTAAACGAGGAGCATATCGAGGAATACATAAAAGTGAACATCACGCGAAGATAGATAAAAGAAGTAAGGTTTCATATTATCTCCTTGGCACTGTTACGAATCTTTTTAGAGCCAACACATCAATGTCGCATTTACGAGCTCACCTTCTCATTCGCGGATAAGCCATAGTCGGATGTGGGTCCTCCATGTAATGCACATCGTGGTACTCGCTACTTGGCTGATAAAACGGATAGGGGAACTTCCGCTTTCTCGTGTAAGTTGACTCGTGCTGCTGAAGTACCATGACACCGTTACCCTCCGGTCTCTTCACCATCTCGATCGCGGTCTCCTGTGACGTCGGCTGATAAGCATTGTGATTCGGATCGGCGTAATAATTGACGGCATACGGTGATTTCGAGACGTCGTAGTAAATAGTGGTCGATTGCTGATCGGCCGGCATCTTCCCGAATATTTCCTGCATCTCCGGCTTCTCGGCGTTCGGAAGGAACGCTTGATCGACGAACACGTGATCAACGGTACCGTGCTCAAACTGTGATCTCGAGCTCTCCGTAACGGTCTGCCGATCGTCGAAGGAATGACGGATGTTCGACGTTTGCACGCCGTCGTCCTGGAACCTAATTCTGCTCGACCGCGTCGCCTCGTCCAGCAAACTGGAGATACCTTGAGACGCGTCCTGGAAGATATGCTGAAACCGCTCGTGCTGCGCATCCAGGTGAACATCGTTCTCGAATCTCACGTGCTGCACATTGTTGAAGGGGTTCGTCCGAGGGAGAGCCGGCTGTTCGATCTCGCCCAAATGTCGGCTAGGCTTGAAGATGTTGGAAACGTTTCGCGAGCGGGCTTCGATGACGGTCGGCGATGTTAGTTCTCCGGTACTGTTAGTGACCGGTTTTAATAACGAAGCGGGCGTCGTTGTCTCATGAACGGATTGATCCGGTATCGGGGAAGTCTCCTCGAAGATGACTTTCGTTTTATCTCTTCAGACGCTCTGAGGGCCCTTGTGAGCATAAGACCGACGATCAAAAGGCGAAACGGGAGGAAGCGACACATGGAGATCTTATGCAACCACATGTTTCTCGTTCGATTAAGTCGGCAATCAGTGCGAATGATGTTTATGCGTTTGCGATGACGAGCGTGTGCGGAGAACAGTTATTTCCATTGCAAGGTGTTCGCGTACTAAGGCATTTGGCAGGACGTACTGCGACTTTAACTCGCCAAGAGGCAAGAGTCACGACGGGCGTATTCTAAAAAGCGTGAACGTGAGAACAATTTCTTAATCACTGCCCATACCCCGTCATCCGCACTCCAATTGTTGTTGACAAAGTGAGCGTTGCGACACTTAGTTCAAGTAGCCGCAGCGCCCGATGATACCCGGTGCATCGTGGCGTAAATGCATGACGCGCCGCAGCGAAGCAAAAGCATATGTTTGAGAGCACGTTCAACATAAAATTGAAATATTCGTGACTATTAATAAAAAAAGAAAGTAATCAATTTATCCTTCTTTCTTCTTCCCATCTTCAACTTTGTCTTTTCGTTCCGCTTTTGCAATTGTGATTTTATAAAATGCTACATTTATTACCGTTGCAAGACACGTGAAAGTTAATTTGTGAATTTTTCGTCTAACATTGTAGGAAAAATACAAGTAAGCCTGAATCAAACACCGACGTTATCGCTTCTCTGTATTTTTACTTCACGCGATTTCATGAAAAAAAATGTCTAGAGAAATTTAGCAGCACGTAGTAGAATGGAAATGAGCGAAACATACCAGACTGCTAAATTGCATAAGTAAGATAGGAGACGTTACTTGCTCTAGCAGCGTTCACGGAACACGAATATAATGAGCGGAAGGGGTGAAAAGACTTTCTAAGCCAAGTTTTATCGCCGAGCGGTGAGAGTCTGACCCTGTTTCATGGCGAGGTCATTCCGATATGTTCTATATGCTCCGCGGCGATCTTAGAGTTTTCATATTTCCCACAAACAAGAAATAACTTTTTACTTGAGCTATTCTATGTTTCTTTCAAACAGTTTTGTCTTGTACAATTCAGCTTTACATTTGTATGAAGAATTTATACTAATTCTGTATTAAATTATCAACACAATTCATTAAAGATAGAAGCGAATAATTTAAAAATCAAACAAAGGAGAGAATTTATGAAACGTCCAATTAACGAAGATGATAATTTCGATAATATGTTACTTTTTATTTTCTTTATAATCTTTTTTAAATATTTTTATGTATATAATGAATTTGAAATATGTATTCAAGGAGTTATCTGAGAGACAATCGTTTGATACAAATTATTTGATACCAATCCACGTAAATACTTTTCTTAAAACTTTCTATCACTGCATAGATATCCGACATCCGAAGTAGATCTCGCGATGACCTTTTCACCCCTTCTACTTCGTCTCATGTCGTTCTCGTTAACGCGACTCTCCCTCTGATACGACCGACAATGAAAGTAGACGTTTACTGCGTTCGCGGACCGTTCTACCCTTTCTTCAGCATCGCCGTAATCGTTTTCGCGGTTAGGTGTCTAAGCTGACCCAATTCCGGTTTCGAGTAGGCCAGCTGATTG
The DNA here is from genome assembly GCA_011636635.1 of Tetramorium simillimum. Classification (NCBI taxonomy): domain Eukaryota; kingdom Metazoa; phylum Arthropoda; class Insecta; order Hymenoptera; family Formicidae; genus Tetramorium; species Tetramorium simillimum. Next base: position 1,029 of record VBVQ01004483.1, on the reverse strand, counting down.
CGTCGTAACCGGAATTGGAAGCAAAAAAAAAATCCGTCATGCCTCTGCAATCCCGAAAACGTGCCATTTCGTTCTTCGTCGTAGTGCAAGAAAGAAGAATTTGTTTTACATAATTATCCTGATTCTGTAGCGTAGCTGAGATCGAGCTGTTATTAACAAACAATCAAATGGACAAACTCGCATGCTGGCTTTCGAATATTTTAAAGGAAATGTTGCTACAACTCAAATTTAATGCTCCACGCTTACATAAAGACTTTTCATGCAAATTCTTGATCGATCGATAATAAACTTCAGAAGATGAAGAATATACGGTGATGCAACGTGAACACGGATGCTGATTTTATTTGGAATGACACGTAATGTGATACATGCGCAGGTACAACGGAAATCGGTGGAAGAGCATAGCTGCTCGACAGACGAGAAAAGAAATCGTCGGTTTCTGGGTCGGCGCCGGGCAAAAAAATCCTAGATCGGTGAAAATCTGGCGGAAGAATCGGAAGCTGCTCGTAAAACGGAAACTGTTAAGACGCGTTTCACTCGCGCGACGAGCAGGAATCACCATCGGCGACGTGAGAGGGGAATGCACGGGCGAAGGAAAAAAAAACAAAAAGGAACGACGGAGGTTTCTGGGCCGCGAAAGCGCAAAAATCGGTAAACGGCCGATTCTACGATTTGTTCGCCGATCCGATTCCGTCTACTATACGTCGAAGAAGGCCAAATCGGCGATTTGCCGAGCATGAAAATCAACGACGGCCTTCTTTGTCCTTTACGCCGGCGTGATGCCGGCGTGTCCTTAATTGCAACTATTCAGCCAGAAACATCGTTTCCCGTACTATCGCGGTACGCATTTAATCCTTAAATATATAATATATTAATAAATATAATATATACTTGTGCCAAAAGAGAGTATTCTTAAAATTATTTGACTATAATAATATTAATAATAAGTTTTACCGAATCCACTTATACTTCAATGTAGAGAGAGAAAGAAAACTTAAATTTCCAATTAATATAAATTCAATATTCAAC
>VBVQ01004482.1:0-14658 GCA_011636635.1 Tetramorium simillimum | reverse complement strand
AAACGTTAAAAGAAAATATTATTTTTATTACTTGACTGATTGTGAGAATTGAGAGATAAGATTTTTAATCAAAATAAAAATTACACTTAATGAATAAGATATAATACATATATCAACAAAAAAAAGTATAGATAGTATTGCATGCGTTTACGATAGTCCTACACCAAACGCAATGAGCGATATCCAATGAGGACCCTTTTTGAAAAAGTAAAAATCAAAATAATATTTATGTTTAACATTACATAAATACTAAACACTAATTGTAAATAAATTTTGTAATCCCGGAATTTTCGAAATTTGTGATGTTGAATCCCGAGTATTTGCGGGATTGCAATTTTGACCGGAATCCCGGGATCCCGGTTCCCGGAACCAGGATCTCGGGATTGGAAACCCTACTGTTATAAGTACTCTAAAATTACTTTATACAGGCTGTTCGACATGCAGTTGTTATTTTGAATTGTATTCGAGCACGAAAAATGCATTCGTTATACTAAATCTTAACTATTTATGACCCTTTTGCTTGTTCATTTTTCACATTCGTTATGCATACATGCACTTTGTTAATGTGGCACGTTATTCTTCAATTTATTATATAAATACTTAGAAGTCGACGCAAAAAACTCTCTCTCTCTCTCTCTCTTTCTCTTAACTTATTATTTCAAGCATAATGTACCTTTATTTATTTGTTCTAAATTTATCCCGGAGTAGATTTACAATTGAACGGGACCAGATCACTGCGGACGGACAATTAAGGCGATCTCACGTCGCGTCGCGAGAAACGCCACGGGTCGAAAGATCGAAACTGTAAGTGCGCCACGTCACGGCCGTCCATTCTTTCGCATACGGGCTACACCACCCGTTAGAGAGGCTGTTACCGCACCGGGTGTGATTTACGCGTCCCCTGATTTACACTGATTACGGGGGCCCCGCCACGTCGCAAAAGCAAATACAGCCTCCTACCAGCCTCCCTCCCTCGTGTCCCACCTCCCTTCGCGTCCGGGCGGCCGGTTGCAGGTCGTCGGGCACCCACTCGCCCAGGCCAACATCAATTCCCGCTGATTGATTTTACTCAGGTATTAAATTAATCCCCCGGAGACCGGCGGACCCCGATCCGTGCCGTAAACGCTTTGCCGTTCGCCGCAAAGGGGCACCCGCGAATGCGTTTTATTCGCGCATTACCACCTTATTATCGACAGCACTTCACGGGCTCTCGACTATTTTTATCCCGTATTACGTGCGCACGATCTATCTTGCGTGTCTCGCTTTCCCGCACGACATGCTGAATAATAAAGTGCAATCAGATAAAACGGAATAGAATTACAAAACACAATTAAGCTTATCTCCAATAGCATCTTGAATGCATATTTTTACAAACGTGAAGATTACGTGTTGTGGAACTTGCAGAAATCCCTTTACTCTTTCTCAGCACGGTCGAATATCCGGGGCATTTAACCGCAGCGCTTCACGCGGTTTTATAAGAGGATTTAATCAACAAAATCGGATGAACTTCACAATATATAACGAAATACAATAACGTGGTACGCGATCTAGTACGTGTTTATCGTGAGCGGGCATTTCGATCGGGCCTCCATCGGTCAAAAGCGCCGGCAAGTATTTGAAATTGCCGGTTCCAATTCGCAATGATTCCCGTTTCTCTTCTATTTCCCCACCCTTCGAAACGTGGCGGCGATACTCGTTAAGGGCCGACTCCTGTCTCGTGTATTTCTCGTGCATCAACGATGCGCCCGTACAAGCCGGCGTTTAATATCCGAATCCGCCGGGTATTTATCACCTCGTAGACACGCCGTAGCAAATTGGTTCGCGAGACATTCAAGAGCCCTCGTGAACACAAGTCATTCTCTTTCCTTCCTCACGATTGCTCTGCCCTCTAATTCATCGTTATCCATCCCGTTCGCCCTATAATCTTTATCGCATTTCCAATCTGCCCTTAATTAGACAATAATACAGTAAGATGGACGAGTAGGGCAATTTCAGTCCCTAATGTCACCTAGATCTACTAAAAATCCTCTGTGACTTCCCGCTAAAAATTGTACGTGGGATGAAGGGTCTCGGATTTCGAACTCTTCCGTTATCTAATCACTCGCTAATCACTCGCATTAGCACAAAGCCACGCGTCATCCCATTTGTTCTTAATTAATATATACTTTTATTATATAATGCGTAAGATTATAAGTATTAGAATATTATAAATACGAAGGTAATAGAATTTTAATTTATTTATTAGAAATATAATAATTTATTTTATTATTATATATTATATAAGAAAAAAAGTCAAATTTTCAATGTTTCTACTTCTTTTACATAATTATCATTAATTCAATCGATAATAAACAATATCCAGATCTTAAGCCAATTAACACATAATAATACGACAATTACATAGCGCGTATGTTGGAGCCTAACGTTAACTGTGACATGTATTTTCGTGCCTATCACGTCACAGAGACACACGTAGCGATCGTGAGGAACGACCCTGAGGCGTACACGGCCGGTCTACCTCGAATTCGCCTAATATTTATCGCACCGTGGACACGCCGTGGCAAATTGGTTCGCGAAGCGTTTAAAAGCCTCCTCGTATGAGACACATCCCTCCACTGCCTCACTTTTTATCGCTCCACCTCGCTTTCTCTCGTTCTTGTTTTGGTGCACGGTGTCCCGCGCGCCCTGCCAAACTCTTTTTTGCTCTCCAGGACCGTCTTCGGGCACGAGGAGAAGCCCCTCCGGCAAACGTGACCGGACGGGCCCGAATCATAAATTCCGCCGGGTAATGTAACGTCCGACGCGATTATTTACTGATACTTACCCGACGGCCAGCAACCCACCGGCGCTACCTACCAAGCCGGAGACTTTTCCTGGGCCGAGGTTTCAGCGCGACGCACGTACCGAAATGACAATATATACTCGAGAAACACTAACGATGTAAAATATATACGTGGCCTGTATATTTAGTTGAGAAGAATTTAGAACGAAAAGATATATGGCGTTGCTTCGAAATGTATTAATTTTTGAAAAAACAAATGTTAAAGATCAATGCAATTAACAGCACAAGAATAGATCATTATTTTTATCATATAACACGATATTTGTTATAAGTATAAAAATAATATACATACTTGATGTGATATGTATATACAATCTACTACCGTCTTTTGATGAAACTCACCCTGGCATTTTATGTAGAATTTTGTATAAATTAAATCCGGTATAAGCTTTTACAATAATTCGCAGAGAGATATATCCTACATATAATATATGACGCAAGTTTAGCTTTTGTGTCCTACTAAGAGGTGCCTCTTTAAAAACGATAACGAGCGACGTTCATTAGAAGCGAACGTGTTAGTAGAAGTTAAAAGTGTGGAAGATTTGGAGTTCTCTTTTATGCCATTTCAAACGTATATAAAAAAATGTTAGATTTCTGAATAAATATTCAAAAGGCTCGACTAATATATCACAACATAATTCGTGTATATTCGTCAATCAAGATTTTTTTCGCGTAGCAAAACGCGAAACGCCGAAAACCAGAACACGCTAAATATATTCGGGACGGGTGCGCATTCCTACCTGGCGTAAATTCGCAGTAGGAATCGCAGTTGCTTTTCGGCAACGCGAGGCCGGGCGGTTGGTGGTCGGGCGGAAAAAAAAAGTGGATGAAGCCGGAGGAAGGTACGCGAGGGATGAGACTCATTTCTCTGTTCCAACCCCCGAAGCTGCGCCAACTCTTCCTCGCTTCGTTCTCTTTCCCGATTTCCTCCCGCTCTCCCCTCGCCTCTCGCCGTCTTTCTCCCTGTTTTCTTCCGTCGCTCCGCGCGCAGACACGTAGACGCGCAATCCGCAGTATTTCGCGGCAGAGAGAAAGAGCAAATATCTCATCGCTATGGAGAGCTAGAGGGCGGCTTCTTTCTCTCTCTCTCTCTCTCTTTTTCTCTTTCTCTTCTCGTAAGCTCTCTTTTGCCCTCCGCCGTTGCAGCTCCTGTGCCCACCCGGCGCGCAAATGAGGTGGAAAAGATAAAGACCGCGACGGGCGATCATTAACATGCACGCTCTGCTTTCGAGGAGTCTCTGAAGGATCGGCTGGCGGTGGATGGGTAGATTTGGAACCGCATCTCCCATGTATATATGTATATATATATACATATGTATATGCGTGTATGTGTGTGTGCACGTACATAGTGCCGTGAGAGCGGAAAGACAGAAAGAAGCGGGACGCACAAGAGGGACAGAGGACCAGCCGCCGGTGGAGATACCAACCTAATGGCGGCAGCAATTAACAACAAACACGCTCATTAATCGAGGGAGAGAGAAAGAGATAGAGATAGTGAGAGAGAGAGGGAGAGAGAGAATCTTCGCTTTCTCTGCCGTTCTCCAACGTCTGTATTTTCTTTCCCCCTTTCTCCCTTCTTTCCATCCGCCACCTATCACCCTCCGCCGCGCGTTCTCCTCTCAAACACCGTTTACCCTTTTTACCATCCTGCCTCCTTCCGTGCACGTAACGTGAAGTTTCCTATTATACTCCCAATTCCTAAAAAAAGGAGTTGGAAGTATAATAACGCCGTGATCTCTTTTCATTCAAACGATCGACGTATGAAATCGCGTACACTGCGACCGAGGAGCGAAGCGAGCGCATTAGGCAAGAGTCGCGTTTTATTTTTGCGAGGACTGCTTAAACTGACGAGAGAAGAGAGAGAGAGAGAGAGAGAGAGAGAGAGAGAGAGAGAGAGAGAAAAGCGACAATGAAAGAATCACGCGCTGTGAGTCTCGTTACGTGTCAGTAAACTCGCGAGTGGCACATTTAATCAACCTTGCCGATAATTTGGACGAAGTTGAAATGATACTTGTGGTAAACAATCAGACACGAAAATACATACAGAAATAAGGATGGCGCTCGCTCGAAACTTTGCGTATACTTTCAGTATCTATTAGCTTCAGTATCTATCAGCTTAATCAAGTGCTGTTCACGCCTGCGAAGAGAGATAAGAAAAGGAAACGCCCCCCCCCTCCCCCGGCGTCGCAGAAGTTGGTTCCTATATTCTTAGAAAATTAAAGTAGATATATATTTGGTGTCGCGTACTCGCGTGCGACTTTGATGCCTATTAGATGTACCCAACTCTAGTGAAGATGTTTCTAATGTTGCCGGTTCTTGGAAACGGGCATGAAAATGGGAATGGCATTCCTGTAAATTAAATCAGATTGTTCCAGAGGAAATCGCCACTGAAGGCTCAAGCGGGATAGTAATCGGCGGGATTTGTTGCAGCACGAAGGTCCTGCATATCTCGCGTGTGGCGAAAAATTTCTGTCTCGTCTCCGCTTGCTTGTGTTCGTGCCGTGCCGCGTGTGACGCTTGTCAAAAAGAGAAAAAGACCGAATCCCTCGGTATTAATAAGGTATTAATAATAAAAAAAAAACACATGTTAAAAATACACGTTATAATAAGATAAGATCTGCATAATAATTCGTGTACGTAGCCCTCTCGCATAATTTAGCGGCAGAAGGCAGAAGTATGAGATAAGGCAAGAAATTTGATTGCGACTCCGACTTCTTCTAGGAAAGAGTACCGAAATCGTATGCCCGCTGGACTTGGCAGTGTCAAATTGACAAGAGGATGACCGTACGAGATCGAACGACACGAAGAGCCCCCGGGCGTTGAGGTGGGCCCAGATGCTTCTCACACGTGACGACGGTTCGCGCGTCTTCATGCATGTTTTTGCATGCGTAAAACATTCGTGGGGGACGTGGTTTCCACGTGAAGCGGCCACGCGGGAGCGAGGTAGAGGGAGGAAAAACCGCGTGACGGAGCGGGGAAGAAGTCATGCTACCGGTCGGGAGAGGCGCGAAAAAGGGCCGAGGAGACGAGGGACAGCAAACTGCGACAAGACATGCAAGCCCAAAGATGAATCCCGATCACGCACACGATCCTCTCTCCGGTTCCTCCTTTCCGTCGGTGCCGCCGCGAATTCTCTCGTTCGTTCGTACCTCCGATAATTGGAAATCGGTCTGAATATAAATAACCTCTCGCACGAGCGAACGGCTCGCGCCTCTCTCTTTCTCTCTCCCTCCTTCTCTCTCGCTCTCGTTTCTTTTTTTTTTCTCTCGACTTTTACCCTCTTGCGCTCGAGACGTTCGGCCCGATTTCGCGCTTATGCGGAGATTCTCTCCTTGATCAGGTGCATCCTCATTTGCATAATGACCGCTCGCGGGGAGAAATGGAAGACGGTGAGAACGGCTGTCCGGATCCAATCGGGTTACAGGATAACAAATTCGCGAAGTCACAATCGATACAAAAACGACTGGCTCATTGTAATCAGGATTGCAAGTAATATACAAAGTGTTAACCGAATAATTGTATGTTAATATACGCGAAGCTTTCAATTCTTTTTTTTTTTTGGTTTGACAAGCGAGAATATATTGAAGGATATTTTATCGTTATTTTATCAATAACGATAAAATAGAATGTAATACATAATGGCAGAAGATACGTTTTTAAAACGTGGCAGTTTTGAAAGGTGGTGGAGCTACCATTTTTTCATGCCACGTTATTCGCCAAGGGAACAAGTGGGCGGGCACCAGGCTTGAGCGTCGGTGCATCCGGTGACAAATTATGCGGAAAAATGCGCGAAAAGGATCCCGGCTCGAAGAAGACGGTGGTGACTACCGCTATTCAGAAGGAAGTTTCAATGCGCATACACGGCGGGGAGGAAGAGGGGACGAGAGAAAGAGAGAGAGAGAGAGAAACAGGGGTTCGTTTAATGAGTTTCGCGCAAACCGTGAGGCGAGAAGCGAATGTAATTTACGAGGATCGTGCCACTTCACAAGTCGATGAAGTGTCGCGGCTGGAGAATTTGTGAAAACGGTATCGAAACGTCAAGAAACGCCGTGCATTTTCGACGCGGTCCGGTGCATCAAAAATGCGAATTCAATTTCCGCGAGGTAACTTCGCCGTTCTCGCGAACGCGCGACTTCGATCGTTCACTTGGCGAAAGTACAGAAACGTGAACTATCGAAGTGTTTCCGAAGCGAAGCGGAGAGCTCGCCGCTTTTAAATCCGATAAAGTCTCGGTCGAAGGGAATCCTGTAAGGAAATTTGTACAGCTGAAGAAATATCTCGTGAACGAGTACAATTACACGTGACAATGAAGATCGGTAATATAATTCCTTCTCTGTCCTTAGAAAAAAAAAGTACGAGACTTTTCTTCCACCCTTCCATTATTATATTATTCAGGCACAATTATTGTACGCTAATATTTACGATATTAGTAAATTACTATATATATATTAATATTTTATTAATAAATCAAAGAGCGACATGCAATTTAATACGTACAACGATAAGTTACCCAAATCTTTTTAATCTTAAAATTTGGCTTAAATATTTGGCATATCTTGCGACTGAGTATTTAGATTTATTACCACCGCACATTCACTCGGATGATTTTTCACGCGGGTGCGAACGTGTCTCCCCTTTGCGCGCAAGTTTACGCGCAATCCCGTCCCAGGGAGGCCCCGTAGAAACGGATAGGAGAAGGCGGCGGCGGCGATGGCACGGATTTCCAGCAGCTGGTCCAGGGGGTTGTCGGGGATGTAACGTTGTAATTTCAGATAAGCGTCTCCCAGGAGACACGCATTGTGCGCCGCTAGCCGCCTCCACCCTCCGGCTTCCTTCGGCACGGAGCGCGTGTCGCACGATGTTCACGCACACGCACGTAACCACGCGCGCGTCACGTCCCCCTTGTTACCGTTCATTACGTGGCGAATCGCGATATCTCGCTAGGACACCACCCTTCGACATCAAGACTTCGAGTGTCACGGCCCAACTTGTCGGCCGCACACAATCGTCACTCGTGAATTAATCGTCACGCAGGATGCGAAATCATCGCGTTTAATTTCTCGTCTAGGCTCAATTAGTGATTACCAATTTTCCAAAATCTTAAAAATTCGCTCTCCGTGCAAATCAGCCCTTTCGAGAATCGCAAAGTTTTGTTCACCGTTAATTTTTCAATGGATTTTGCTTCAGGAAAATTTAAATTCGACGTTCTTATCTTCCAGGTGATAAAGCAGACAATCAATTCTCTGTTACGTACAGAAAATTGCGAGAGAGTTCATTAAAATTAAGTGGACAAAACGTTATAGCATTTTTTTTAACGGCTGGATCGTCCAATTGATTTAAACACCATATCGTATTTCTCATCATCTTCGAATTTATGGGACTCGTCTAATAGGGATTCCATGATGTCCTCGCCCTAAACGAGTCGACGCGATAAAGATGGGATAGAAAAAGAGGCAGGAAGGGAGGACAGTGACGGAGAAAATGACGAGCCGATGATCTTCCCCGGGGACGATGGAGCTGCACGGAACGTGCGGACGCCCACGTGGGGACACGATAGAATGGGATTCTTAATTAATCTTTGCATTTCCATTAGGATTTACGAAATTGCCCTCACCATCCGCTCTCCAAATCAATTCCAAATAATTGTCCGGAGGATAAAACGCATCCGTGTACCCGTTCCATCGTGTTGCATCTTGCAATCCGTGCAACGTGATGTTTTCTTCGTCATAGAATCAATAAAATCAAAATCGACGATTAGCGTAAATAACAATAGCGTTTCTTTCCAATTAAAAAAGAAATTATGTTGATGGTTGTTGATGGATGTTGAATGAATATAAATTGAAAATTTCTTTTCTATAAATATATTAATATTTCATTGCAGATTTATTTAATTAAACGTAATTTATTAGCTCGGCGTTTCAAAAAAAGCGGCGAGCCAAAAAATAAATTGCGGAATATACGTAGAAGTTTGAAGCCTGGTGTCAGAGTGTCGCTGTTTGGCTTATCACTGCGCTGCCATAGACGCGTAACGAAGCGTCACGGTGAACTACTCGAAAACACGCTATTTGCTGTTTGGAAGGAAGACTATAAGTGCCCTTCGGTATCCGGTACCAATTGACGGACCACTTAACGGCGCGGTTTAACACCCGTAACGTTAGAACGATGTTTGACTTCTCAATGTGCTTAGGTGGGCGGCGCGTGGGCGAGACCCACAAGCTTCTTACTTATGCATTCTGGCTAGCGTGCGGGGAGAAAATTAATGCCCACCATACGCCACTCCGGCTGTATGGGATATACCGAAAACATCACGAGCAGCGCTGCACTTGCCGATGCGATCAGGACTTTGCATTCGATTCCTTACGTGAGATTAATCTCCAAGTAGCGGGTATATAGCAGGAGATCAATTTACATTTGCCTAAACAAATAGAGATCGATGTAAAACTCCACGATATACCATAACAGACGCGTTTAATATATTGATACTTATTATCGCAAATATGACTTTCCAGATACGTGTGTGTATCAATCGTTAATAATTCTTGAGATTGCCGATATTTTGATACATAATGTGATTCTTCAGAATTAATATTTTACGATCTGAGGAAAACTTTTAAACTCAAAGTGCCCGGACTTGTTTCTATCTGCTCGAATTGCTGAGGACGTTTTGCAAACGTAAGCGCGAATTCGTTGAACTTCGGGCTAGCCGCAGACGGAACTTTTAAGACAGGCTAACTTGCGAAATGTTTTAAGCAAATTGCCAGCCGATTCGTTTGACTTTAAAATACCTTGAATGGGGCGTGACCGACCGGTCGTTTAATCAGGAAAATAATTAAGAAGCTCTGCCCGTCCTTCTCCGTTTCGTCCGAGGCTACTGCGCTATATAGGGCGTGAATTATTCTACGATATTGCCCGATAAATTTCACCTCGTTGATTACGCGAAAGCGCTTTCGGTGTCTCGACATCGAGCGGATAAAACTTGGTCGACAAATTCATGTTGGACAAATTTTTTCGCAGTCGTTTCTAAGAGATTTACATTCTACATTTATTTCACTGGAGGGCAAGGATGTGTCACTAGATAGGATGTGCCATTAGTAATGTGTAATACAGAACCTCTCTTAGTCAAAAGTCAACCTCAGCCTTCCCGTGGGGCCTCCTGTTACAACAAATGACGACCGAGAATCAGCGGAATAACCGTATTATCAAAAACCGGGGAATGAGGAAATGCTTTATCACTAGCATAACACGTGCAATAGCACCTTATTGTTAGTGCAAAGACCGGGGCCTGAGATGGCAACTCCATCAGGACACTCGGAATCAGTGGGCTAAAACCCACTATTATTATATTATTTATTTAATTAATAGTAGTATAGATGGACGGGCGGTTAGGTATAATAATCCCTAATGTTACTTAGGCTTGAAAAATTCTTTTGTGACTTTCCGCTGAAAATGAGAGTATACGGAATGAGAGACCAGTGGGATTTGAACTCAGGACTCTTCGATTAGTAATCATTCGCGTATCAGCACGAAGCCACTCGTCATCCCGTTTAAGAGACACTAAGATTAGCAAGAAAATATTTGATTCCGTTAATAAAAAGACATTTTTAACAAAAGTCTTCAATCTTAACACATTTTTTTATTCTCCTTAAGCTTATACATATTCATGTGTTTAAACCCTTTTATCGTTTTATTCACCTCATTTTCTTCAAGACTGGAAGCGTTTTAATTAATGGATACATAAATTACATTTTATTCGACATTTTGTGTGCTTGTTGCGTGTATAATTGCCTTATCCGTGAATATTTTCGCAGTCAAAGATTTTTTCTCTCGTAAGAAGAACTTGAGAACTAAAATATACATTACTTTATTATATTTAAAGGCATTAGTCTTTCTCTCTCTCTCTCTCTTTCTCGCAATAAATTACGGGCTGCAGCTCGACGCACCTGCGCGCAAGTGTGCGAAGTCGTAGGCGATCTCTGCAAAGTGTGAGGCCACGGGGCCACCTATGAGGACTCCGTCTCATATTTTTCTTTACGCAACTCGTGCCAGCGGGCTCCGTGGAATGCGGTCGAAAGGGATTTTACTTTCCATTTTACCGCGACGTTTATCGACACTTATTTAGGCAGACGATCGCGCTTATTCGTGATAAAGTTCCCGCCGAGGCATTTATATTTCCTCATATTCGCAAATAGTAAGGTGTAATAGCCGCTAATGAGTCGCGAATACGCGCGCGCGTAATTTCGCCCGGACTTTGTCGCGAGATTTAACGAGGTGGTTTAATAAGTAACCGCCGGAATATTTCCAGACGCGCACATTCCGTATCTTTTTTATGTACTGATATAGCGTGCGGCTTGTCGGAGAAACCGTCGCCTCTTACAACAAGGTGCCGCCGAATAAAATGCGCGTCGAGACGGCGATTACGGTAGCTCCGATCGACTTATTCGCGCTGATGTTATTCGCACAAGTTGACCGCCGTTAGACCTAGCATAATTCCGATTTCACCCCGAGGTCACACTTGAAGTGGACCAGATCGAAAGCAGCTGCATGGGCGGAGAAAGCTGCCCGTAAACAGGGGGGGTGTTTTAGAATCCGACGACGGGAGAAGACGGGCAAGGGACAGGGGAAAGTAGTGAGTACTGGTGATGCTGGCGTTGGAGGGTAGCAAACAACTACCAAACGTGCCACCCTCCTTGCAATACGACCACTTCGGTGGCTCCCCGCGTTTCATCCTCGAGAGGAATTTGGCTTCAAATTAAAAGATCTCGGCCCGAGCCCCGAATGAAATCTCGTCGCACGAAGGGTAGATATGTTCGCGAACTGCGATCCACTGTAATCTGTGCACAGGGTGTCCGATATTTCTGTCGGCTTACGATGACATAAAAAATTTAAGAGCGATCACAAAAGAAAAACAATCAGAAAAAATTGAGGAAATAAAAAGTATGTAAGATATAATTGTCTCTTCTATAATAACTTAATATAGAAAAAAAATCTTTTCTTGACTTGTTAACATTTGACTTACGTCTACATGTATCGCACAAATAAATTAAAATTAGATAATATGCAATAATATTGTATAATATTAATACGCTCTCACCGGAAGATTAATATTTAAGATTGGAAAGAGAAGTAGGAAGATATTTTGCACACCCTGTATATGAACCACACAACGACAAAAAATATCATCCGTCCTCGCGGGCTTAACGCTACCAATATCCCAAAATTAAAACGCGCCACTGGCTTCGCAAATCATTCGTGCGACAGTGTACCGCGAATAAAAGTAACAATGGGCCAACGACGAGAAAGAAGGCGGAAGGAAGGAAAGGAAAGCGGCCACGTATACTTCGTACACACATACATTGCGCGTAGGTTGTCCACCGCATCGACCTCCGGGTCGCATCTCTTCCTCTCCCTTCTCGTTGCGCTACGTGACCATATATTTTGCGTGAATCAGCTACTCGAAGCCAAAGAAATGTTTTCTGCTACGTGCCGGCGTTATGAATCGGATTGTTGGCGCGTTGGCGTGTGCATTGATATAAGATTTCTAGAACTCCTAGTTCTCAATTTTTCAATTTATTATTAGGACTTTTCTCAATAATAATTATTTATGGATCAAAATATAACTTCTTTTTAGACGAAGGATTTGAAAAGCAGCAAGAAAGGAATCGCAATATTCGGGAATTATAAAATGATAAATAGTTTCGCCAGTGTGATAACGAAATTTCGATTCGGCGATCTCTCGACCCGACCCTCGATTCGACCGCTGAGGAGCTTAAGAATTTCAATCTGCGGTCAGAAGGGTGGTGTCGGCGAAGGGTGGATAGAGAGACGACCCCCGTATAGTACCGTGCCCCTTTAGGGTGCGACGTGATTTCATTGCCGCCCCTTTGCCGCAGAGATCAAGTTAAAAAATGATCCTTGCGGTAGGAGCCGTGCCAATTGTTTTCTCCGCCGGGCGAAGGAGCTAATGGAGAGATCGATTTCATACGCTCGACTGACAATGGAAAACTGAAGAATGAATATTACCAAATACTTATTTTTATTTCTTAACGAGAGAGAGAGAGAGAGAGTAATTAATATAATTTAACAATGTAAAAAGAACAAATGGTGAAAAAAAAAGAAAATATGAATTTTTGTGACAAAGATGTTACAACTCAAACTCTTTTTGGAGAAATGTTAACATTGTTTTAACTATAAAACTTGATACAAAATATAAAATTAAAAATGAATACAGAAAAATTAAATATCCAACTTTGTGAATCGGAAAATACAATTATCGCATTTTCTACTTTTCTAGTCTAATATTTAGGTAGTTGCTATTAGCGCATCTGTAATCATCGTTATTTAGCACGCGTGTACAATGCGTACAATGGAAACTCCGGAAAAGTAAGGATTCGGCAGGAAAGAGGGAGAAGAGAAAGTGGACTGGTCGAAACGATAGCAGCTATCGGAGGTAGCCAACCGGCCTGTTGCTCGCTGACAAGCTGAATTTGCATTTCCTCTCTTCCGTCTGTTGAATTACGGATTAATTCGTAAAAATAATTACAGGGAAGATGTTGGCGTTTTAGTACGATAATTGCTTGGGATTTATCATATCTCTCTCGGGCATTTATTTCCATTTTTTATATTAACTTGCACAAGTTTGCCTAGTTATTCTCATTAGAACGTTACAATTTTCATCGGACGGAATTTCAAACTTTCTTCAAATTTCTTTTAAATTTTAACTCCTTCGTTCAAACGACCTTGCTCTTTCGTCCTTTCACCGATCGATTTACTCTACGCTAGCATGACGAGCTTCGCGAACGGTCCATCTTTGACATACGAACGAGTACAGATTTTGTTTCGAAGTCAGTTGCCAGACTCTGCGAGCCGGGGGCCGTCGCAGCTTTGAAAATTCCAAATGAAACCCGCGGTTCCCTAAACAATTCCAATTGGATAGCCACGGGCTGTAAGTCGCGTGACCATCTAACCGCCGAATTTTTTTCTCCGGCGGCGCGAAAGCAATGACCGGAGTGGAGATGCTCGCGTGTCGTTCTGTTTAACCATCCTTTCACACGTGAGTAAACAAATAGGCGAATAAAGAGCGAGCGGTCGCCGCATCGATGCGCGTGTCCTGCAAATGCGGACCGCCGAATCTTTAATGAGATACGAGACGAAGAAGTCTCATTATTATTATATACCATGAGCGCACGTATTGTGCAGCGCATAATGCGTACCGCATGTAATTCCATTTTTTTCTTACTTTCGCATGTTGCGTCATCTGGTAATCGTTCTCTCAGCAATCGTGTAAACGGATTTACGTGCGCGATGTTGATTAGCGCAGACAGGAAGTGTATTTTGTTTTACAGTTTTATTATTTAGGAATCAATATTATTTCCTATGTCATTATTATTTTATCGGGAAGAAAGCAGATTTTTGAAAAATACTTTAATTTATACTGTACATTAATTTACGTCAGTCATTTTTACAACGTCAGTTACAGTTGATTTTACAAGTTTAGCGTGCGGTGTTAACGGTAGCTGCGATGAATAAATTACTTGCCAATCGCCATCAATCGCATCAATTGAAATCTCTCGACTCGAGCGGGTCGTCGCTCCGCGCGTATCGTCGAGGAGAAAGAAACGCGGAACAGCTAAATGCCGAGGACAAATCGAGAATGCCATTTGCGAGTTACTCCCAACGCGCCGTGCTCCACATTCAGCCCTCTTCCTTCTTACGAGGCGATCCACCTTAATTAATGAGTTTATCGGGAACTCTCGCCGGAGTCGATGTCGGTCTTGCCGCGTAACCACCCTCGGGGGGGAGAGAGGGGGGGGAGGGGG
>VBVQ01004481.1:3783-14660 GCA_011636635.1 Tetramorium simillimum | reverse complement strand
CCTCCGTCCGGGGTGGGGGGAGGGGGAGGGTTCGGGGAGAAGGCCGCGGGAAGGATAAGTTCGAAATAACCGGCAGCGACGAGACCCATTGTGCGGCAGGAAACTTGGGAAGTCATAATAATTATCGGCGAACGCGGAATTATATATTGTGTCCCCGTGGCAGCCTGTCGCCGTCGTCATCGTGTCATCGTCGTCGTCGTCGCCGCGAATTGTCTTTGCGCCTTGGCATGCAACTCCAACGGAATATGCAGCTACATGCCCTGTGACGTCCTGACATTAATAATGCGCTGGGGATCCGCCTTTTATGCCGAAGGTACCAACCGTGGTACCATCGCCGAGGACTCTTCCCAGAAGGAGCTCGCCGATCGTGCCGTTTCGCTCTTGCACGATCTGCGTTCTCGCGTTCTCTTCTGGGTATCTGGGTGGCTTTTAAGGAGAGCAGCTTTCGTGGGATTGTGTATCGGTTTAACATAAATTTTACTCAATTATATAATCGCCAAAAATATCTAAAATAAATTTTACTTCAACTAGCAAAAACTATCAATGGCTGTAGAAGTGATTTGTAATACAATATAAATCATTTTTCATAATTTTCTATTTTTGGGTATTTTCTCTTGCACGTCTCTTAGATGTTCGTTCGGATAAAAGAGCCTCGTATAAGTAAAAATTCTTCGATTCTGAGATTAAATGTCAAAACTCCTTCATTATTTTGTATGTTTCTTCGCGACTCACGAGATATGCGAGAGGAGAAAAGGGGAAAGGGAAAGATAGAGAGAAACTTGGAACGGTAGTCCTGGAATGGTGCAGGGCTACCCGCAGAGCACGCTACTTGCTGTGGCAGCTTCGCGAGCAAAAGACAAAGGAGGGCCCACGCTTTTATCCGTGCCGACATTAAGGTACCTACTGTATATGCCCTTTCGGGACACAATAAGGTCCGCATGCGGGTCCAACGGATCTCACGTCTCCTGTGTACACGTATACCCTTCTCACAGTGAGACTCTCTCACTCCCTCCCCTGTTCCCGCGCCTTCTTTTTCTCTCCCTTCGCTGGAAGTCCTTTTCCTTCGATGGCTATGCACTTCGGCCCCGAATTCCAGAGTAAAGGATTATCGAAGCGCCAACGCGCGGCTAAGATACTCGACGAGTCGTAAAACATTCGGCGCGTTATCCGCGCGCGATAATAAATCCGTGACGTTCGGCGAAATTGATTTCGCGGCTAATGAGTCTCGTTTATTTACGAACTATCGCGATGACGGTTCGGTGGAAAAGATCTGGTATGAAAAAAATCATTTCTTTTGCAAGAAAAAAGTCTGTCGCGATGTCCGATTTCTCGCTTGATTGATGCTTGAAACTTCAAAGGTTCACAAATTATGAAAGTTGACAAAATCCTGTCATGACGAAAGCGTTTCTCGTACGTGTGCATCTAGGATTGACCTCACAAAAATGTTGCCGCCAACCGATAATAGGATGCCGCGGAGTCCCGGCTAGAGCGAAAAATTCGCGGACAGGTCTCGCCGGTTCCGGACAGTCCCGCGAATAAGATAAGGGACCCCCCGAAGGAATACGGCGTGCGCCGCCGGTTCCCAACCAGTCCTGAACCTCTCTCTCGGGTGGTCCACGGCATCCCTCTACCCCTCCACGCTCCTTCTTTTATATTGGCCCCCTTTCTTCCTTCTCTTGCGCCGTCTCTTCTGTATCCCGCTTCTGCCGCGGCTCGTTCTGCGACGGCGTTCCCACTTGCTTCCGGTTATATCTCACGATTTCGTGCAGCTGCCAATCAACCCGAAAAAATCGCTCTGGGCGAATATCATTATCGATTCACATGAAAAAGATTAAAATATGTCACAAAATGTCAAAATATTTAAATTATCTAGAGAAAATTAAATTTAGGAAAGAAGGGTATAATGTACAGACGATTTCATACAATCATTGTAATTTTTTGAACGCAATTAAAAAATTATGAAGAAAATTTACAGCTTTCACAAATTTGATTCAGTAGCGAAGAGCTCGCGATCGAATAGTCGCGATTTGCACGGTCGCTTGATCGGCGGTCGGTCGATAGAAGCCACGACGATCCACCTCCTTCCGAGAAAGGATCCGCGATTCAAAAAGCGCCGCTCTTGCGAATTCCAAACGACCCGCGATCTTACATAATTCCACATGCTCGGCAAGACCGCCCGACGTCCTGGAACCGTCCCCCTTTCAGAATTTCCAGGATTCCGCTAACTATTCCGGATATTCCAACTGCAGAATGGACAATCTGAGTCTTCTCGGCTTTCAGAATTTCATCCGCTTATTCAATTTTCTGACGTGTAAATCGGACGGGCTAGGGAAAATATTTCTTAGCTCGTCTCGTTGGTATATTGCCTCATGCTTGTTTTTCTCATTTGATGCTAATGTAATTTGATTTTTTGTAATTCTTGCAATTTATAATTTTCCATGCATTTGGATTCTTAACCTAGCAACTTTATTCGTGTTATTGTTACAAATATTTTACGCTGGCCAGAAACTTCTGAGACTCGTCTTCCAATATTCATAGATGATGGAAAAACGCGCGCGGAAATAAACTATGGTGGTCTCTTAGCGCCGAGATAATTTAGAGCGAGCGCGAACTCGCGAAACACGTTCGTTCGACGAATTCGGCCGCGCATTCCCCAATGTAATTCACGTGGAATCGATCGTGTAGTACCTCGGTATGGGCGCTTTTCGTTCGGGCGGAAATGTTTCTCGCAGGTAAATCGCGGGCGCCAGGCGCCCCCGGGCGTGTCGGGAATCGCCCGCCACCGTTTCGCCAATCGACGCCAACATACTTGTCGTCGTCTCTTAAAATAATGTCCGGTAGATTTTTTTTTTTTCATCAACAACACAAACACGCACAGCGTACACGTATAGCGATTTAATTGAATAAAATTAATGAAAATTAATAAAATAGCGCAAAAATAATTGATCAGTCATGCATTTCGAGTCAAAACAAATCTATCTTCTCTATGGATTTTGTAACGTGTCTCTCTTTGTTATCAGGAATTAAATTTACTATGTTTAGTATAGTACATCGAAATGTTCCATGTTTATTTTATCGTTCGAGCATTGTATTAAATAAGAGTTGCGGACCACTATCGGCAATATATATACAATTTCGATATCCGACAACATCCATCGCGCTCTTTCATTATCGATACTTCCCTCATCCCGTCGCGTAAACACATACAACACGCGGGAAAGAGGGAATGCGGCAGCAGAATGAAGTGTAGGTGGTGCAGGGGGGCGAAGAGGGATGGGAGACAGGGAAGAAAGGTACACTCCCGAACGCTTAGTTAAGTGCAGAAACTTCTCCCGCGCATTCTGCATTGCCGTGCACTTCTCTAGCCTGGGTATACAAATTTATGGCGTGCATACGCACAATATGCGTGCGCACGGCGTTAAACAAAAGCCGCCTGTGTGCGCGCGCGCCCGCGCCCGTGCGTGTGCCGATCATGAATATGTATGGGTCTTTTTGCGGAAGATACGTGCGTGTCCTTTTTGCCCTGCGCGACTCGTGTGTGCGTGCGAGATCAAAGGATGCCGCCCACCTCCTGTTCTCTCTTCATCCCCCTCTGTCGCACACACGTGCATTTTCCCTCCCTCTTTCTCTCCCCCCCCTCTCTCTCTCTCTCTCTCTCGCTCATTCGCTCTTTCTTTTTTCTTACCTCTCTTTATTCCTATATACGTAGATTACGCGACCGTGTCCTCCGTCTCGTACGTCACCGCCTTCTCTCTTCTTACGGCGATTGTGCGTAACGTTTATCAGCAGATGCGACGGTAATCTCCGCCGCTATATTAATAACGTTCGGATAATTATGCGCAAGACGATTTTGCGGTAGAACACTACCGTGCAGTCTGTCGGTGCAACATACATCATTAATATATAAATAAAAAAAACAGCAAACATTTTGTTAAGAAATTTTTGCGGTAATCTACTTTTTTCGGATCCGCTTCACAAGAAGACTGAACTTTTAATCTAAATAGAAATTTTCATGACGAATGAAAGCCGCAAAATTTTCGTTCGCGATGTATAGAAATATTATGTACACTTTGCATACTGTTTGTTAAGCTAAATTTATGGGGAGTTACGAACTCCAGTTGCTCAGGGAATATTCTCGTTCGCGCGCGCTACATGAGAAACTCTCGGAAAAATTAAATTAACTAACACTCAACGTTAATTTCGCGGCAATTCCGGTTCGCACGGTCTTCACTCGCGCCGGGGCGATTTTTTTTTTGTCAACGGCGCGCCAACCGACGCGTAAAATCGCATATAAACGAGGTGAGAGTATTCCCGGCCGAGCGTTTAGGCAAAAAGGTCGGATTTATTGAAGCCTGAAGCGGAAGTCCGAAGGCGCTGTTCGAATCGGCCGCGGCTTAAACGAGCATCGAGTACCGAGAAGGCATTCAGCCAATAACGCGCCCACAGTGCAAAGAATTCCTCGTTGCGCGCGCGTCAGCGGGCCGGGAAGGAAGTGAATGCTAATTAATGACTCTTAATTCTCTTAATTGGTCGTTACAAACGCCGCCGATCGCGGCGGCCGTCCGCGCGGCGTACACACTGGGCCCGTAGCTACTTCGCCGATTGTTGTTGTAGACTCCCTCGGAATAATCGCGCCTCTGTTTCCCACAGCGCGCGTCTTTGCGAGCATCTTTGCGAAATAAACTCGACCCATCCGGTATGCGATTAATTGCGAAAAAAAAGGCGACAATCTCCAATTGCTATCGGCAGGGAGAGCGATGGACTTCGTGGCTCCATCTGCGAACGAATGCCGGAAATGTCTGTGGCTCGAGTTAGTTGAGACGCGAACCCGGCATACCGGGTGGGTTGCGCAGAAATGTGTAGAGAAAATAACTGTTATAAAAGAGAAAAAAATCATTTTTTATGATGTGAAAAATTTCTAGATATTTATTAATAATTATTGTATTTCCGTACAAATTAAAATCTCATTTTTCATATTTTTCATTTTTTATTTTTAGCATGTTACGAAAAGAAAAATTTTAAGTTGAAAACTAAAAAGTTGAAAACTCGCAGTTTATTATTTCTTCTTATCTATATATTCATGATATATCAAGAAACGTGATAAAGCGAAATCTATTTGTAGTCTCTTTATTAGACAGAATAATGAATATCACTTATGCTTGAATGACAATGCCTCTCTTTCTTCTCTTTTGTATTTATTTTATCTTTACATCTTCTTCCACTTGTCGCAGAATTCATTAACGAGAATTGCCGCCGTGTCTTTTTAACTTCCGCCGTTCTTCATTATTCATCGACGATGATATTCATCATCAAAGAAACCTCTTACTCGTCAAAGAGTTTCATTCTGTAATTCTACATATCGAAGCGAAATTATTGCACGCATTTCCATATTGCATGAGGCAATCAAGAATATGCTTTTGATTGCACTCATGTAAAATCCATTATGGATCAAGTCATATTAAGAAACATGAGGACGCATACATAATAATACGTACATAATTGTTTTGAGATCTTCCTATGTGAAATGCTACATGATATGCTATTTACATATATTCACATATATAATTGTGGATTAGTTTGTAGATTGTGGATAATTAAAGACAACTGCTCTTCTTATAACGAATAGAGAAAACTTGTAAGATTATTCTCTAAACAGTTCAAAATATTTCAAATTAATTCGCCCTAATATTCAAACTATACGATAATCAAAGAAATTAAGAAAAAAAAGAAACGAGACGTTGCGATTGTGATACCCTGCTCATTCGTTATATGATAGAAATGTTCATAATGTAACGCCGTGGATGAGAACGTAAGGATGAGACAGGGGACCGAAGTGACGTCTCATCGTAGGCGGGGATAATGCGATCCTCGCTGAAGAAGATATCAGAACGATGACGATGACGACGACGTCGGCAGTGCGAAATTAAAAATGCGTCTGGTAGCGACCGGTTGCGAAACGAGGTGAGAGTGGAATGAAGCGGGCTTGGATTTCCGTGCCCGAGCTTCTATTCGCGGGCCCGCGATATTCTCGACGATGCCGACGAGGAAAACAATGCCGGGAATCTGCGTCAATGCTCTTCAGCGGCATTTCATCGACGACGACGACGACGATGACAACGATGAGGATTTCCTTGTGACGCTTATGCCGTTCCCCATTCTGTCGCCCCCCTGCCGAATCGTTACCGTTTACCGCTGGCGCATTCATCAAATTTTTAACGAGTGTCTATGAAATTTTTATGCATTAATTTTTTCATGAAACTGCAAAGGCTAATTTTAGAAGATTTGAAATACTTTATTTGAAATATTGCTGATCTATTGTAGAAAGTAATTAACGTAATCTTTCTATTTTTCGAATCGAGTTTCACATATTATGGAAAATATACGTTGGGTATTTTTAATATCTAAAAAGTTAAAATATATAAAATAATAGTTAAAAATATATAAAATATATTCTTGGAAGCATAGAAAACAAGTTTAATTTTCAAAACGCACAATTTTTCGAGCGCGATAAGGGCGTGCGTGGGCTAACGATTTCAGCAGGTACTACTCAGAACAAGATGTAACAACAATATGATAAATACGATAAAAAGACGATATTATTCCCCAATTATGACAGTTTTTTTTAATGGTCGCTGCTCGGATTACCTTGCCGTCGACTTCGCCGCTTCTCGTCTCCCCTTCTCGCCCTTCGACGGTTCTTCGTTCTCTGACACTTTATGCGCGCATATTCCCTCTCTCCTGCCGCATGGAAATGTAAGTCGGGTGTGTACGCATACGGCGATGCGATTCGTGTGTACCAGACGAAACCGCCCCGCGTCGCGGCTCTAATTAACCGATTCTCATTACGTAGTCGCGTTATACGAGGCTGCGTTTAATGAGACCACCAGTACGTCGTACGGCTTTCCTTCTTCCTCCCTTCCTCCTTCCCCTAACTATCTTCAGCCCTCTCAGCTCCGGCGCATCGCTCTCCAGTCTCTCTCTTTCTCTCTCTCTCTCTCTCTCTCTCTCTCTCTCTCTCTCTCTCGCGGTCCATATCTCGTCTGGCCACCGTGCTATGTTGCGACGAGACGATCGGTTTCCGTCGTGGGTGGTGATGGATTTTTTTTTTTAACAAAAGAAAGCAGCGAATCAATGTAGGAGAAACGCGCCCCTTCGCGACGGAGAAGAGAGAATTTATCGCGAGCATGTCAGTCGTATTATGTATCGTCAATCGTGCAGATCGTAAGCTTTTTTACAGGCCGATTTCAGCGAATATTAATATGTGTGATTGGGATCTCTAAATACGAGGGTATGCCGCGATATATATATATATATATATATATATATATCGTAATCATGAGCGTATCTTTCCATTTCGCGCTTAATTTACTGTACTAAATAATTAACGATGGCTGAATGCAATCGTGAGAGTTCCCGGAACTTTCACTGTCACAACGCGCTACATCGTACTTCGCGAAACAGTTTTGCCGCTTTCCCTTTCTGCTTCGCGTTTTATTTCTTTCCTCAACTTTTATATTTGATAAAATGGAATCATAAAAGGTGATACGCAATTTGCAACACGAGAAACCATGCTTTGCAACGTAGGACACTGACAATCAGTTTTACAATCATCTCATATAAACACGGAATGAAAAAAATTACCTATTTTTAATTTTATATGTAAAATAATGCAAGAAATGATCTATACATTGTAATAAGGTTTTAATATTTCTTGTGCAATTTGCAGCACGAGAAACCATATTTTGCAACGTAGGACAATGTATTCGATCGGTTTTGTAATTATCTCATATAAACACACATAATGAAAAAAATTACCTATTTAATTTTACATGTAAAATAATGCAAGAAATAATTTATACATTGTAATAAGATTTTAATACTTCTTGGGCAATTTTATCCCAATTCAAAATCGGCAACTAAACGTCCAGCGAGAGATAAGATCGCAATGATAACATCACGGGTGCGAAAAATCGAAATTAATATTTTGCAATTTTGAAACATTTCGATAATAAGTGAATAATTGTCTTTATCACGGTATGTCGACTGTCCGAATGTCGTGCATTCGACGAACTCCGGAACGTATCGAGCGACGTAACACTGGATCGGCGCGCAGTCGGCGATCCCGTTCACCGCCGCGCTCTCCGCCGCCGATGATGGAGGTCCAGGAAGAGGCTGCGCTCTCCTGGCAATCGGTTTCTCGGGGACACGACATTCGGATTCGACTTCGCGTTCTTTGTCGAGGAGGTGGATGGTCTCCATCGCACACAAAGTGCCCATGTACATTGTGCTCCTAGCCAGGAGGATTCTGAATTCCCATTGGGCGAAAACCGTCACAGGCACCACGCCCATCGGACCTTCTATAGAGGCTCACCTATACCCATGAGTCTTCGAAGAGATTCTCTCTCTCTCCGCCTCACTCTCTTCTTCGCTCTTTCTCTTTCCCTTTCTGCCTCCCTGTTTCTATCTCTCGCTTTCTCTTCCTCCTCCTATCGCCCTTCTCCTTCTATCTTTCTCTTTCTCTCTCGCATTCGCTCCATGTCTCTCGTCGTCCCGAAGAGACGAAGCTTCTGTGCGCTTCCGTCGATGTATACACGTGCGTGTCGACAGACGCGTCCACGAGAGAGAATCCGCGCGTACTACGGATATACATGCACGATTCGCTACAATTCGACTCTCCTTCTCTTTCTGTTCACCTTGCCGTGCAGTTCTCTCCCCTTCTTTGGCTTACACACTTGCCGCTTCACTACGATCTCTTATTCGCTTCTGTTTTTTTTTTTTAAGCAGTGAAACAAAGACAGAGAGACAGATGGAGAAATAGAGATGAAGAAAAAAAAAAGAAAGAGAGAGAAGTAAAATATGAAGGGAGGACAGTCTTCGGAAAAGAGGGTGAGTTATTTCTAACGGAAGTTACTACTTGCTCGCACTACCCTCCGAGAAAGAAGGGAAGAACAAGGAAGAGTCGACAGAGTAGAAAGTGCTATTAGCGAGGGCTCCGATCTGCCTGTGTGCCCGGTAGATTTCTCGAAAACAATTTATTCCTTTGTCGTTTGTAATCTGGGATAAAGAATCTTCTTGAGATAACGAGGCCTCCCGCGCACGCGTCGCTTATATGTATACGCGCCGTGTAAAACGTGAAATATGCGAGAAACTGAGTCATTAAGAATCGGCACGGCTTTGAACTCGTTAGACCGCGTCGATGGACGCAGATGGGAAGATCAATCGAAATGCTCTTCATTTGAATATTTCGAAAGAATATTCAAGAAAATTAACTTCGAGCTTGGAGAGTATTAATAAGGGATCGTGCTGAGGCGATGAAAAGTTTGCGAATTAAAATGGGGTATAAAAAAAATTTTGTGTTTATTTAAAGGATGAAGAATTAACAGAGTTTATATAATGTAAAATCATCTTATAATAACGAAAAATGTGAATATATAAAATATTGTTATACATATAGCGAGAAGTTAGAGAAAAATACTAAGATATATCGCAATGAATTTGATTTTCATGGTTGAGCGTAGTCTTCACAATATTTCATGTTATATTCTAAAAAATTATTTTAATTAAAAGATATTTAATTGTAGACTAAATCCCCACTGATTTTATCTTGGAGATAAAATAATTTTTAACCCTTTAGTCGTGGCGCTATTTTTCGTAACACGGTTAACGCGTGAGATCTTGAGATATCCTGAATATCAATTTATATCTTTTGGAAAAAATATTCATTCAGAGTTTCAAAATTTAAACGGCGAATTTGTCTTTTTATTATAAAAAATACGTTTTATTAAATTACATCGGACTTGTATGCTGCGCGTGCGACGACTGGAGGATTAAAAATTTGACGAAATTTTTTGAATAACTAAGTCGTTTGAATGCAGAGAGGAAAAAAGAATAAAACTATTTTCCTCTATAGATTTTTAACTGTGCTTATTACATTTTGTGCAATTTATCCGTGTTATTTTCTAAGAAACTTAAATTTGCTGTAACTTGTGGTATCCCGATCAGAACCAAGAATTCAGAAACGAATCGCCAACTGGGAATTAAAAGTCACCGATTAATAGTCGGGAGATCGAAACTGCGATACTCATATTTAAAGTTATCGCATTTGGATAGGAGAATTTCATATACGGTAATATTCAACGCGCCGTTTCGTGCGCAAGTCGCATCGCAGAGCTCTCAATTTATTCCCGCGGGAAAAGTCCCGCGCGGATTCATTTCGCCGACTTATTTTCCCGCGGGAGTCGCCTCGGGAAGTAGACGTAGTCTACGTTCTCGATGGGAAATCTGGGCGAGCAAAAAGTCTCGTGGGATAGATAGATACGTGCGGATCCTACGTACATGAGCGTGAAGGGGGACGGCGTAAATCCGACGACCGAGCCGCCGTGTAATATCGCTTCTAATTCCTTTAATTAAATATTCGCGCTGGAGAGATAGGGAGTCTAGGCGATCTGGTAGGGCTACGCTTCGCGAGTCGTAAAATCGTAATGTGGAAACGTTAAGCTTCACGTGTCCCGGAAAGGAAATAATTCAAGCACATTCGATCGCTCGGAAAGGTCATCAAAACACGTTGCGTTCGTATTTGTCAATGTTCTGTCATTAAAAGAACTCTCAAATTTTTGAAGCAAATCTTAATTGCGACATTTTTCCTAAAATTCGAGAAATTAAAATTTCGAGGCATTATTAATTTTAAGTTCTTGAGAAAATTGCGCACGAAACGGCGCGTTGAATATTACCGTATATGAAATTCTCCTTATCAAATGCGATAACTTTAAATATGAGTATCCCAGTTTCGATCTCCCGACTATTAATCGGTGACTTTTAATTCCCAGTTGGCGATTCGTTTCTGAATTCTTGGTTCTGATCGGGATACCACAAATTAC
>VBVQ01004480.1:0-14639 GCA_011636635.1 Tetramorium simillimum | reverse complement strand
TATATATACAATATATATATGATTGGAAAACTTTGTCTCATTTAAACTTTATCAATCAAAAGAATCAAAAAGTTTTTAATTTATATGAGAATATTCCTATCAGAATTAAATTAAATATTTCTAACTCCATTATCTTATGTTTTCTTAACATAGTACTCTATAAATATACTTTGAGATTTTTAAATTTTAAAAATACAGCAAAAGCAATTTTAATCCGCTGCAGGAATCGCATCTTAAATTTATTTTATTATTTTTTATTGCATCGCATTGCATGAGCAACAATGTCAACGTATACATATCACAGATTCAATCCTTTGATGCAATTTCATGCCTAATTAATGCTTGTAATATTGTATTTAACGTCATGCATGTCATTGGTAGTCTGATTGGTAACAAGATAGAAACTCGTACCTTGGAATACAAAGTAGTCGGAAATGTTCTGCGTACCCCGCAACAGGCACTTACTTGCAATAAGCATTTAACACATTCCCGGTAAGCATGAATTTTCAGATGTAGTGATTTTTTTTTATTTTTTGATACACCAATACATACCTACAAAATTATCAAAGTATTTACTATCTGAACTCTTATTTCCAATTTTAATCTACTTTTGACGCACATATTGATGTTAGTCTTTGTAAAAGACTCTTTTATAAAAGTATTGTGATACGTGCACGAGTTTTTACATTAGTTGCGAATATTTATACTTTCTAAAGGTGCGAAAGATAAAAAGGAATAAAGTATCTCAATGGATATCTGTAATAAATACTTAAAATGATTTGCTTTGCAATTAATGAAAAAATATCTTTTTTATTTCAGATTCATTATGAGCGTTCCGAAGCTTCGACATAATTTAGCGGAATTAAGTAAATTTTTCTTAGAACAATTGAGTATGATGTTCCCGAAGATCAATGTCTGTGCTGAGCCATTGCCTCAAACGATTAAGTGTTATTTCAACATTATGGAATATGATTCGAGTAAGTTTGATCAGATTTTCAATTTAAATTTTTAAATCAATTATAATAAAAATGTTTTTGTTTTATAAATAACACGAGGTAGAAACAAATGTATATTAATATGGCTTAAATTATTTGATAATATTTATATTTTTGAAAATTTACAGATACATATGATGTTCAGGCTACAGAAGACACAGAAATATATAAAAAGCAAAAGAATCTAAATTTGACTCTCCAATACAACGAACGGTAAGTAATTATAATCGAGATAGTTCTACTATAAAATTATATTTAAAAATTTTTGGATTAATGTCATCATTGTTAAAACATGTTATAGTGGACAATCGTGGAAAGATTCAAGGAAATCGAGTTGTGTAATAAATATGGACGACTTTACATCAATGGATGATACTTTCGAAAATATTCTCCAAGTGAGTAATAAGAATAATAGAATGTTTAAAACACTCAGTTTAAATAAATCTTAAGTTTTAAGATAAATTTCATATTGAATCTTATAACTCTCATTAGGCAACTTCGGATCAAGAAGCTGTAATAGCGTATTATTATATGGATGACAACAATAAAGTGCAAGTGACAGAAATCTTCGATGTAACGGAATCAGAATCGCATACTATGCTTTCTTTGGATGAAGTTGACACAAATAAAAATCTCCAATTCGATGATTGGGATGAGCCTACATGGTTATCTCAACATACGCTCAATGATGGTAATTGATATTTTCTTTCTATAAAAAATTATGCTAGAGATTTATTATCAACATTGTCAAATAAACTATCCAATAATTTTCATTACCAAGCCAAGTTAATTTTTTAAATTTCGCAAAATATGTACAGCAGCTACAGAGTCTCTTTATACCGATGGAAATCAACGAAGCATGGAAAATTTGTCGGATGTATCGTTAGAAGATGAAATACTGGATAGTGCAAATATATTCTCCGATCCGGAAAGTGAATGGGACATGGAAAAGGACCCAGAACAAGTAGAAGTGCCTAAATCTCCGGACAGTCGACCGGAAGTAGATCAACCATCCACAAGCCTGCTATAAAAATAAGTTAGTAGTTTTCGTTGTCGTTATCATAATATAATTGATAATGTATATAACTTTTCGGATGATATATTGCAAGAACGCTATTTAATTAACTAATTGTAAGACTAATTTATAGAGTGAGATATTTAAATTATTCTACGTATATATTTCCATTTCACGTAAATCTATGATGAAAAAATTACTCGGTTTAAGAGAGAAAAATAATAGATGAATAATAGATATCGTTATTTTAATTATATTCTAAAAATTATACATATACAGATGTATGCTATAGATACATATCTTAGCGTATACTTATGATCTTTTTTGGTATGTGTAGAATTCAACATTAATGTTTCACTCTATATAAACATGTACGTTCCATTTCAAACGTTTTTGCAAAATATAATTGAGATAAAGCCATTGATACAAGCACGTATACTGAATACATGCTAATAATGCAGTTTGCATTGAAACGTCTGTCATACGACGTGCAACAGTATTTTATCATAATCCAAATTTGTTAATTCGGATTTGAAAATTCAACATTAATAACGAGCGTATGCTTGACTTTGATACTTTTTACATAAAGAGACTGATATATCGGTGATTAAAGAGCGCAATGTTTCAAAATCATCGGTATTTTTTATTCTAGAGAGAAACTCTAGAAAATCGATCTTTCTTCAATAAAAATAGACGAGTTTAAGTTTCGAACAATGAATGACTGAAAAGGTGGACTAACGAACTGACTTTAGAAGAGAAAACAGATATTATATGCTTCATGAATTTGAAATAGATATAATATTAAAGAATTAAATATTTTTTTATTATAAACAATGATTCTATCCTCGAATAAAAGGAATCTTTAAATTATTTATAATTGTTTCTTTTTGTTTTATTGTTTTATTATTATTCGTTTATAGTTAAAAGAATATTTTATGCTATGTTCTACTTATATAAATTTATTGTTTAAATAAAAGATTACAGCTAATTTTTAGAGAGTATATGCTAAACAGACAAATATTAGATAAACTTGAGTTCGGAAATTATACGTTTTCGAGCTATAAGATGATTTCTTTAAGTGAACGTTGATTTCTTGTTTACAATATGTAATCGATATGTTAACAAGAACAATGGATATATCGATTATATATGTTTTGTTTGAACACATTTCTTCGGGGAATGTGTATGTTCAAACATGTGATTTTTAGGTTTACGTTTACTAAATATTATTTGGGTTTGTTTTTTGATAATTACTATTATATGCTCCAAAACTTTATTAGCAGTAATTTTTTGTATTCTATAATCTGTCATTCTTTTTTTTCTCTGCTACTGTAAGTCTATATTCATCGCACAATTTTATTTCCTAGAGTTTTTCTATGATTATCTATTAAGATATGATGCGTTAATAAATCATAATTTCGATGAATATAAATTATCTCCATTATAATTATTTATCGCTCGTTATATATACATGTATTGGATAAATCCAGATTCTCTTGTTTCTTACATGCATTTCTCTTCTATAGTCTACAGTCTACAGATACAGTCTATAGTCTACTATCATAAATATTTGCAAATGTTCTCCAAATTCTCCAAAATTCGATGAATGTAACTCTATGTGATAGCAATTATCTTTATTATAATTTTGCTATTGTTCAAGAAGTTATGGAAACATGCCGAATCTGGAGGTTGTGAAAATAGAATAATATAGTATAAGAATATATTAATGTAATATTTAAGATTATAGAATAAATTCTGTAATTTTGTCATATTATCTTCCTGCTAATGTTATTGTTGAATAATTTTATTATATAATGCAATTTTTATACTTCAAGATAGTATAATCTCGAAGTTATAGGTTATTTATAATAGTTTATTAAAACAAATCTTTTGTGATCACATACGGCTGGGTCTGAGTGTTAAAGATTAAACAGATTGTAGTGTTACGAAACAGAATTTAGCAACTATTGATCATGACCAGTTTAACTTTTAACGATATTTTGTTTCAATAGGTTTTTATGTATATTTTGATTATATTTAAGTTTATGATTACTTATTTTACGATGCTTACACATATTCCACTTAATGTATCGGAATTGTATAAAAGAAAATTTGCCCCTCTATTTGCTTAAGTTTACGATAATTTTATTCAGAAAATGGGAATATGAAAAATATAAGTAATATATAATTGCTGTGAAATGTTCCTATAAGTAAAAGTTATTCTAAATATATAATTTTAAATAGATGTGCAAATTATCTTTTTTATCTATTGTAGGTTTAAACAATGCAATTATTTTTAATATATTTAGGTCGTACAATTAACAAGTTAAATTTATTTGATTATAAACAGTCTTCCTATTTGTTAATAATTTATAAATGATCCCATTAAAGAAGTATTGTAAAAAACTGGTTTTTTTTCCTAAATCTTCCTTTACATAAAACATTGATATTAATATAAAGCTTTTATAGTGATTATATTGTATATAGTTACGCTTATTGTTATTATCTTACCTAAATAGAATAAATTAAATCAACAATCAAATAAATTCTCCTGTTTATAAGTGATATGTAAAAAAATTATTAATTAGTAAATATATGGATTGATATTTAGGAAATATTTTATGAGATAATTTTTTAGTAATTTGTAAAGGAAGCATACATGAGAAACGTTTATTTTATAAACAAAGAATTCTAATAATAGTTAATAAGTATTAAAATATTTTTTGGTATTTTTTAAATGCTAGTAATTTATTTTGCAAAGTTCGGTTATTTATACGTGGATATAGATAACCGATGAACATTGTACGCACTACATTGTAGAATTATGTTAAAAGAATAAATGCCTTTGTTTTGCTACACTTCTAGTTTTGCACATGGATATATTTCGATCATTTTTATAATGCTCATAATTTGTATAAAAATACCAAAAAATCTTGTATATTATACATATAAAATAGGTATCTTTTTATAATTGCCTTTATAATAAAAATTGTACAACACAAATTGTACAAATAAATGTTTACCACAGATTACATACGAGTCTTTTGGAAAAATATGAAATAGAATAAATTTTAATATAAATAAAATAAAATTTATGTTTATAATTAAATAAAGCACATCAATGAATCAATATTGTCTTTGTCAATATTCGTAAAATAGATTAAGAACACAAGGATGGATTGCGAGATTCTGATGGTACTATAAAAAGGGATAAAGATCAATAAAAACTGGAGAATATTTATTACGTTTTTTTAATATAAAACAAATCGTATTATATTTTATATATATATATATGTTATATGTACAATAATTGAAACCTTCCCTAAAGTAACATTTTAAGGCGGACATTTATTTAGGAGAAACGCATTTATTGCACATGGTCATAAACATTACGTAATACTGATCTGGTAAAATATTTATATATTTTCTTATATATCTTGTATATTTTCAGTCGGCAGATACGAATCATTGGCTAAAATAAAAATTGGCTTCATAATTAAGTAGACAAATCGAAAGAAAAACATAATTTATCATACGATTTCCATATGCAAAAAAATAATTCAATCAATTTTAATCATATAATATAAAAATGCCTCATTACATTTCTTCTAGGCGGGCTTCAATTATTTCGACGTAACATGATCATTATCATTTATTTGAACATATTCAGGCGGGGTCTTCCCCCGGGGCAGACGTAGAATTTCTCTGAGCTTCAATTTGCGTCCTACTTTGAGAACTTCCTGCCGCGACGGCAACTTTGTGCTGCGCAGCTAGACATTGTTGTAACTGTTGAAGCTGTTAAATAAATGAAAAATAAATATTTCTTTTGGTTCATATGCAATATAATTTCTCTTAATTATTGATAAACATACTTGTTGTGGAGATAAAGTAGCCACTCCGAGACTTTGTGTCTGCTGGCTGCATTGGCCAGTAGAAGCCCTAGCATGTAAGGATTTTGTCAACAGAGTTTGTTTATTAACAGGTACTACTTGGGAAGAAGGCGTAGTTTGCGACGCCATAAGCACAGGTTTTGTCGCGGCTGCAAAGTAAAAGATATTTATATAAATCGCTGATTAATAAACATAAAACAATATGTGGCCAAAAGTTTAATCAATTTATTTCCGTAAATATTGATAGGGTATTATTAACTTACCCATTATAGGAGTTAATACTTGTTTATTACCAGACAATATCAATTGACTCGCTGTTACTGTTTTGGCAACTGTTACCAATTGATTCGATAAGACAGCAGATTTAACTTGATTCGATTGTACTTGACGAGTCATATGATTAAATCGTGGTCTTTGGGATCCAATAAGTTGAATTGCTTGTCCTCCCTAAGATTACGTAATTATTATATAAAGTTAATATGAAATGTCCACAAATGCATTTCTTATATAAAATACAATTACTGTTACATATTTTAAGAGTTAGTATATAGATTTTTATCTATTAAATTAGATTTTATCTATTAAATTAAAATACCTGTGCAAGAGTCACTGCGTTATTACTCCTAATATTTTGCTGCGACAATCCTTTTACTCCAGATGGTATTAATTGGGCTGAAATATACATAATCAATAAAATTTGTAGAAAATAGGTATGTTTTACATATACGTAATATAACTTTCTAAAATTGATATAATTTTGATGTATGATTTTTAAACACCAAGTGCTTCTTTATATTATAATTTTCTATAGATAAAAACTAAAGATTTTTATAAAACCTCTATTTTTTTAAATTAACTATCTTAGAGATATAATATATATCTTTTAGGGCCGGCTTTTCCAACTTCTTAGTAAGCTAACTAATAGTTAAATCATACGTCTGAACTTGTCTAATTTGAAGATAACAACAGACGTATGATTTAATTAGTTAGCTTACCAAGAACTTGGAAAAAGCGGCCCTAATTAAAAAAAATATATAAAAAAGCTAAAAGATTGAATTTAGACATATAATAAGCTCAATTAGTGGTATTCATTCTACAGGATAAAATTATATATTACCGATTGGTAAAGACAAATGAGCATTGGCAGGATTGGCGATCACTACTGTCGGTGTACTGCCAGCGATAGCTGTCGTAACGACTGTTGCAGCTACCATCTGAAATAACATAATAAAATTCGGATAATATTCAACGGATAATAAATTACTTACAAACTTACGTTCTACGCATCAATATTAATTCCTTCAATGAATACTTTTCAATATTAATTCCTTCAATGAATACTTTTATATACGAGAATTCATACATATGTATATAAAAAAACTTTTGTCTATTGCTAAGCTGAGTTCACGGAAAGTGTTTTACTTTAAGCTGTTTTGCATCAAAAGAGTTGTACTTGTATAAACGAGTTGCTACTAACGCTCGATACTGTCGTGCAGGTATTCGTAGCAGACGTGGCAGATATAGGAAGGGAGACAATGACCCCAGTAGGTGTGACAGTGCCACCGGTGGTCGGAGATACATTTAACGACATCGTGATAGGTTGCGACAACCCTGGGAACGATACCTGGAATAGATAATGTGTCAATTTATTTCAATTTTCTATATCGTCTTGTATGAGAAAAATTAAATGCTATTTTAAACAACCTGTACGTTTTGTAGACCGTTGATGGAATTTGGTAGACTAGTGAGGTTTACGCCTTGTAGATTCACATTAGTTGGCGATGGGCTGGTCATTGGACTTGCTGGTTGACTGCTTTGACTGGTAGAAGCGGTGAGCCGTTCAAGCAACGATGAAGTCGCTGAATTCATTCCAGGCATCGGATTATCAGCTGATGGCGTACCTATGTTCACATATAGAGAATATATTATTACTAAAAATAGAAAAGAATTAATGTTTGAAAAATTGTTTCAATTATGTTCGATATATATTTCCAATATTCAAAACATTAGGTTATAGTATATATGTATAAAAAAGTGTACTAAATGATGCCAGAGTTATAGATTCAATGATTAAATTTTAATATGTATAATCAAAAATTTTTTCATAACAAATTAAAAGATGTAAGATTATATTTTATATATTACTGCTATTAAAGAGTACTAATTTATAGATATCGTTTATCTTACCAGCGAGCAAAGCCGAAAGTCCTGGCATTGATAAGCCAAGAGTAGATGTAGGATCTTGGACTCGCGCGAGTCTTACAGCGGTCGCTTTCACTGGTTGTTGCTTGCAACTTAGCTGTCCCGCTAAAGCGGAAGAACTCAAGCTCACGCGTACCTGAAATCGGATAAACAACATTTAATTATATATTTGATATCAGAATAACTGTCAAATAATTCTCAGTTATATTACAAGAATTAAATATGTTAATATATAATTAAAATTATATTTTAAAAATTTTATGTTGAAACATACATATATACATTAATTAAAATATACTAAATATATATAACATAAGATGTAAAGAAAGTGCAAGATAAATTATTAATCAATTAAATTATTTAAACGTACTTGACCAGTAGTGTTGGGCACATTGATCACATTGCCGTGACTGATAACTCTAGGTGGCATGGAAGCATTAAGAGAGATCCTTTGAGGTTGAACTTTTCGCTGAGCTATATTCGCAGGGGTACTATTTAATAAACTAAGAATCGCGGCATTGCTGGACTTGTTTGTGGCTTGTGCATTGTTATTCATAGCTGCGGCCGCAGCATTGGCTATAACATACATAAAATATCGATTATAAATCTAGAAGTGTATATTCATAAAAGAAAATATGATCAAAGGACACAAAAATATCTATTTGCTCATTTAATTGCATAAAATGCATAGTGTGAAACACATATAATCTACAGAAATAAAAATATTTTCTCTGGTTGTAAACAATATAAGCATGTTTAACTATGTATTAAAATTGAGCAATTTTCACATAAATGATATCGAACCTGCAGCTTGTTGCTGGAATTGCTGTGCGGAGTTCATGAGGGAAGTAACAAGAGCATTTATTGCTGGATTAGTCGAATGTTTTTTGAACGGAGGCTCACTTTGGCTCTGATTGGCAGCTTCATTT
The DNA here is from genome assembly GCA_011636635.1 of Tetramorium simillimum. Classification (NCBI taxonomy): domain Eukaryota; kingdom Metazoa; phylum Arthropoda; class Insecta; order Hymenoptera; family Formicidae; genus Tetramorium; species Tetramorium simillimum. The sequence goes on along the minus strand of VBVQ01004480.1, from coordinate 5,608 downwards.
ATGCAGTTCTGTGTTCCTGCTTGCAACTGAGCTTGCTACAAATTTTAAATAAAAAAATTAAATCTTAAATAATTTAATGCAATTATGATGCTGTATACTTCCAGGTATAATTCCAGGATCCATTGTAAAATAATAGAAAAATAAATGTGAAAACTCACCAAGACTGGAACATTAGTGGATGCTGTGTTATTAATGGTACCAGTCGACTTTTGAAAGACCAGAATACCAGAACCATTACACGTGTTGTCCGTAACTGCCATCGCGGAGTTATCAATTTGCACGGAGGTCGCGTTAAGGCCACCATTGGCCAACGATTGTCCTGAGCTCAATGCGGTAATATCACTCTGCGGGATAACTTGCGGCATATTCGCCGAATCCACGCACGTGAGATTATTTTGTGCTGAAGTAGTGGCTTCTGTTATAGCCTTCATTGAGGCTACTTGACTAGCCAAATTAGTTAGTTGCCCTTGAGCCCGTGATAGAATCTGAAATGACGCGCGGATTTGCTGAAAATGTTTGCATTACTATTATAAGATTGTAATGTGTACACATTTATATCGTTTTATATTTTTATGCACCAACAGATGTGTTTAAATACTCTGATGACTTCCCCATTCATAAAAAAAAACTGAGTTTACAAACCTGTTGTGCTACGTGTTGAGGTTGAACCTGTTGCAACTGTTGAGCCGCTAATTGTGCCGCTTTTGCTTGTTGCGCCTAGTAAAATCAAAAATTTATTTAGTAAAAATAGTTAAAAAAGGGGAAAAAATAAAACAGTTGAACATTGAATGGAAAAAAAATGGTAATACCTGTTGATGTGCTCGTTGCATGCCAGGTGTACATGCAATACGAGGAGCTTGCCCTGGTATAATATGTTTTATTCTCACATTTTTCCTACCCTCTTCTGTAAATATTTCTTTAAATTGCTGATAATAATGATTGGCCACAGCTCTGGTACCCAATGTAAATCTAGAAAATTAATTCAGTATTGCGATTTATAAGCAAATAATTGTGCTTGACGCAAAAATACATAGATATTTATCTACATAGTAATAATGTAAATGTACCGGCAAGAAGAGCCGTTTCTTTCTCCATCTCGATGATTTTTGTCCATATAAAGTTCTCCCAGGTACTCGGAAGTAGCGGGCCTCTGCAGGATCGAAAGCTTTATATAATCCTGACTTTCCGCAGGTTCTAATATATATTCTTCTATAACTTGTGGCGAACAGTCTTTTGTTTCTCGTGGCCGCTCGTATAACTTTGCGAATCTAATCGAATCCCATTGCTAATTAATTTTGCGAATATCTCACAGTAAAAGTCATAAAAGAATGAAATATAGACTGCAGTAATGCGAATGAAAATGTGAAGAAAAAATATGTTTTGGTATAAGAACCTCAAAACATCGGTCTGTTTGGGTGCAGACAGCTCAGGAATTTTAAGAGAAGGCGGTGGACAGGCAGTATTGGTCGCTAATCCTCTTCTTTTCGTACGGAACTTCTGTATTAAGTCATGTATTGTTTGTCCTTCCGGTTGGGCCAACTGTTCCAATTTTCTTTTTCGATTTACTGTGACCTAATGTCAAACAACAGTGTCTCTATGATATTAACATTCAAATCAGACGCATAAGCAGTATAGTATACGCATTAAATCTCTCTAAATAAAATTTCTTGAATTCATACTTTGCAATAAAAACATCCTTTATAGAATTAAATTTTATTATATAGAATATTTTTATAAATATAAAAATATATAATTTCTTATAAAAATTTCTATAAATGATTTTTTTATGAAACATTTAAATACTATCCTTTAATATTTAATAAATTTTGTTGCAACCAGAATCTTCAATTTTATCATGTTTAAATAATAGATAGTAAATAAGTTTTAAACTGAAACATTACCTGAGAGAATTTTTTAGCTTGACGCATAAGTTGATGATCGGTAAGCAATGATTTAGATTGCTTAATTCTTGTACTAGCTAAGGTGGGAATAGGATTTGGATCCAAACATAAAGGACCTTGAGTAGCTGCCACTAAATGTGATTCCAATACTAATCGTTCCTCGTGGCTCCAATCTCCATCACTCGTAAGTGTCGATACGTCCGAAAGTACGCTCTGCGTTAACAATAATTTTCAAGATTCAATTTAAACCATATTCAATATAGCTGAAATGGATTTTAATCGAAATACTAATTTAAAATATAATTACACGTTATAAATCAATTATGAATTACTATATTTTGTTATTCTTATATAACATAACGTACATATTATTTATATCAACTTTAATCTTTTATCTTTATATATTTGATGATAAGATCTCACCTGTGTGGTAGGTTTAAGAAGTACATGGTGAACTTCGGCTCTATTGTGAAGAAATGATCTTCGATAATCTCGAACTTCCGCGATCATACAGCCGTCATAAAATAAATGTGAATAACTGGATTCTAATTGTTCGGCTAGCATAGCTGGCAATTGGCCATTATCTATGCATGAAAGTAGTTCACCCTGTTCATAACCCATGAGTTGAGTCTCAGCTAATGAATTTTTATCGTACTGATTCCCCTTATCGCTATCGAGAAATAAGATCTTTGTATTAATCCTGAAACTCAATTCTAAAAAGTTAAGAAACTAATTTATTTTAATAAATTGATCACATATATGAAACATATATGAAAGTTTTCTTCTGACATATATATTTCAAAGAACATCATAAATCCGACAAGATTAATGTTTAATATTTTTTTTAAACTGGCACTAATAGTATATCATTGTGTAACATAAAAACAATCATAGCAAAACAGCAACAAGACACTGGAAGTGGGCAACCAAAAGAATCAAAAGTTTAAATGAATATTCATTTTCGCGCAAAAAACATTACAAGGTTTTTATAATCTAATCTAAATCTTGTAATAGGATTATCATTGTCAATTATCATTAAGTTTAAAAAGTTTAGATACTAGCATTGGTAATTAGTATTTCAGATATTTCAGAAAGATAATGAGCTTCTAAAACAGTCTTTTACCTATTTCTTACAGCTAATGAGTATCCTTTATTTCCAGCATATAGATTAACGATTAATGTATTTAAACCTTCCCTTTGCACTAACCGCCCCAAAAGATCACACTCATTCTCAAGATTGTTCTGTAACATTTAAAATAAAGCATCATATTGTGCTCTTTGAATATATCGAAATATATCGCATTGCGATGTTTCTGAGAAAACAAGTAAAAAGGTAACAACAATGTTTGAAATGCTTGAGAGGTGAACATACCAAAACTGAATCTGGGGTTGCATGAGGAACTTTAGAAAGTTCTTCAAAGTAGAGTCTGGTGAGTTTGGATTGGATACTGTGCCTGGAATGACTTTGCTCTTTTTTCTGAGAGGATAATGATTTATCCGATGTTAAGGCCAATGAATTTTGACCTTGGCCATTCTTCCAACATTTGGGTACTAAACCAATCATTTCCTGTATAAGCAACGCAATAAATGAATATATAATCATTCAATGACAATTTTATCGTTATGTAAAGTGTCTCAAAACTGTTCTTTCAATAATTAATTTTGAGATATTAAAGAATTACGGTTTGAAAATTTTATTTCAAGACACGCACCTGCGCCTGCCGACACGCATCTTCCAACGTACAGGCTGTACCAATCATTGTAATTTCTGATTACTGATGCCACTTAATGTCATATCTGATGCGATAATAATCGTTCATATTCTGAAAAATATCCAGTATTATTAATTTACATAAATTGCAACAAGTGCGAAATTGATATAAAATATTAATAATATTAAATATATTATGTATAAAATTGCTATTGAGTCTTGTGATAAATAATTTAAGTACGCTATATTAAATACAGAAATGATGAAAAAGCTTTTTACTTTAACATCTTTTAACTCGAATTTACTCGAGAATAAAATAATTTAAATAAAAAACAGTATCTTTAAACTTTAATATTCAATTTCTAAGAATTAAATTATTTCAAAATTGATTCTAGTATTAATATTTTGTATAAAAATAGCAATTTTAAGCTTCAAATTTTTTACGTCCAAGATTTAATCTTTAAATAAATTCATTATAATTGTTACCAATTAGTAAAAATCTCAAAGAAGTATGCATTGCTATAAATGTTTCAGACATAAAATAATCTGCTTCATCATCTTTTTGAACCTTTGTAGATTGAAAAAAGGATACAAATTCAGGCATTGCAAACAAGAAAAGGAGAAAAAAAGAAATAAAAGTATAACAAATACAAATTACAATATGTAGAATAAAGAATGTATCTTTAAATAGTACATTCATATGTATCTCTGTTTTATGTTGAACAAAGAACATATTTCATGTTTCTTTAATTAAAAAATTATATACCGTTTTTTTACATGTATGCATTTTCTACTTGCACTATTTTTACATTTGCGACAAAGACTTAGAGTATGGTCAAGTAGTCATAGGCGATGCTTCCAAATTTTTCGTTAGTCTTAATTAATTTTGTGATAAAATTAAAGAAAATCAAGAATATTACAAATATATAAGTTTTATATATTGTTCCAAAGATGAGTTCAAAAATATGTCTCCAATTAACCTAGCCTGGTTCTCGTTTGCGTTAATCACTACAATCTTTGTTTTGGTCTTTACTCTATTTATGTCTACGCATTATCACTGATTCATGACTGTTATTGTCCAATTCTTTCTTTCGTTCCTAATATTTTATACTATCAATTCACACTTGACCTTTAAACTCTTTTTCTTTGAAAAGAAACCTTTAAAGCCTATTTCCTTTGGAATAGTAAAAGGGTGCACTATAAAACCTATATATTTATAATCTATTCGTAATTATCTTTAACTTTATCATAAAATTGAGCAATTGTATAATTGAAGTAAAATTGGAAAACATCTTGAGTTTACTCTTCATAAAACATAAACTTCTGACAATGTCTCATGCCTGAATGTGTTTTTACTATATTAAATCATTATGTGTACTCTTCTTGCATATGCTCCAAGTTTCCGGTGCACATGGATGTGTATCGTGCAAATTTGTATTCTATATCAAGCTGACATAAATTAATAAACTATCCACATTGCATCTTAAAATACAAACATTAAATATACTAGCGGGAAGTGAAATAGAATTAAACGGTTGGTCCATCCGTCAGAAAATCACCGAACAGATACTCGTGTTTACCAACTCACCGTCGCGGTGCATTTCGTCTAATAACCCTTACAAAATACGTATATCGAGTGTCCGTAAATTTCTCCTTAGTCACCGCAGTAAAATTATCTACGGATCACAAGAGAACCCGAGTTTACCGTAGCTCCGGGGACAAGTGATTAAATACAAACTACATTCGCACAGTTGTCTCACGAGATTCACCTATCGTCAGACACACGATCGAATCGCCATTGCGATCTCACCGTGGGATCTATAATTAATCCGCGTCTTTCGCGCGACCCGCGGAATCCCGCGTCGTGCTCGTGCGTGCTCGATGAGGCTAATTTACGTCTATCTCATCCACGACTGACACAGGGGATAGTCTACCGTCGGGGGAGGAAGAGGGATGATAAACAAGTCGCGAGACCGTCGGTCGCGGGGAGCACGGG
>VBVQ01004479.1:0-14660 GCA_011636635.1 Tetramorium simillimum | reverse complement strand
GAGAGAGAGAGAGAGAGAGAGAGAGAGAGAGAGAGAGACAGAGAGAGAAATGTAATAATTTTTTAATTATTGAAATTAATTGTTATAAAATTATAAAATAATAATTTTTAATTTTGTTATAAAAAATTTATTTGGTTGTCTTATTTATTAAAATGTTTTGATTATTCTATTTGATTTTAAATTAAACTTAAAGATCAATATACTGTTGTAACTGAAAGTTAAAATTGCGTAACATAGTAATCATAAAATATAATGAAGCTAAAATAGCTTTATTAAAGCGAAGCAGCATGTGAAAATTACACTTGACGTTAAACCTTTTGACATTCGCATCACGCGCAAGCAACCGAATTAGCAGTGCATAAAAGTTAGCAGTGCGTAATGTGCTACCCGTAGAAACCGGAGAAATTCTCGCAATTCTCGCCAAACCCCACGCTTTGTGAATCCATCTTTGTCTTGTCGGACAGTGGGGCGCAATACGTAAAAGAATGGAGAGTATCTATCGTTTTATCTCTTAGCTTTCCTTTTCCTCTTTGAGTCGTAAACGCATGTCTGAAACTTTCGAAGAATTCCCCGGCTTACGCGACGACTTTGCGCTCGAATTCGCGTGTGCTAAAAGGTATTTCCGGCGTGTGCAATGCCGCCGATAAAAAAGCATACCTCCGTTTTCCTGCATCCTGTTTCTCAAATTTTTTGTAATCACGGGATAACACTTCGGCGAAATGCACGTTATATTTTGCTTAAAACAATCATGTCCAAAGCATGTCCAATTATATAAAATGAAATAAGTCCCAGATATTTACATAAAGATGCAGTTAATTTCTATGTCAAAGTGCAAATTACAATCTATTTTTATTTTTATATTGCTCAATCTTTTTATTAGCAGCAAAAAATGTCTAGAGAAACTTTTAAAAAAATTTTCTTTTAAATGGAATAAATGGTATAATTAGTTTTTTTTTAACTGTTATTTCCGCGATTGTTGCATCGTTTATATTACAACACAGTCGTTTCCTTCCTGTAAGATATTGCAAAAAGAATGAATGCGAAATAAGTTCCCGTTACTTTATATGATATGTACATTTTTATGTATCTCGAAACCACTTATGAAATGTTGTCGATTGTTCAGTGTTTAACAAGTTGCTAAAGCTTCCGTGCAAGTACAGATAAACAGAAAGAAATATTTCCCGTTATAGCTGTCATAGGTTTCGTTATGCTGGATGTCCGGACTAATAAGTGTTTTATCGCTGTACATAGACATATCGTGTGATCGTGGTTAAGTTATTAAACCAGAACACGCCAAGATGGAATAATTTCCATTTACTTTGGCTTCCGGTTTTGTATTAATGGCACACTACTCGTCATGCATTTTTTACGTTATTTATTATTATATCAGAATACTCGTTTTGTAATTCACGTTTCGTAATACGTTTCATTTTTCTTGCGTGTGAGCGCTCCGATAATCAATTACAATTAAACTTTTAAAATCGATTATATAATGATATTTGATATACATGTTATGCTTATAGTTATAATTCTCATTATTACGATTAATTAAAAACGCAAATAATTTGAAGCAAAGTTAACTAGAATGAATTGGATTGAAAGCAAAATTAATTAAAAACAATTCATTTAACGATGATAATGTTGAAAAGATAAAATATTTAAATAACATTAAATTAAAAGATTTATTTGAATAAAAGACGATTTAAAAAAAATTAATTTAATAAAAATTATAAGAATATTATTTTATAGTTAATTCAATAATAATAAACTGTAAGTATAAATAGTAATTTAAACTTTTTAAGGGTAATATTAATTACGCTTTTCCCGTTATTATTTCTCATTCTGTTCTCTCAATTTTTCCTGCAAATTTTTATTTTATTCTCGATTAATTCCTGCATCTCGATCCATTCATGCAATTTTATGTGCGATGAGCCTGCCATTCAACGAAGTATCATTTTACTGAATTGTTCTCGGTCAATTTAATTTGCATATGTCAGAATGATAGATAGTCGTTAATGAGATACAGTCGTCTGTCTGCCGTGATAATTGTGAGATAAATGCAAATTCATTGTAACGTACGAATGTATAGGTCTCGAGAATCGTTAGGTTGCAATTAGGTGTAATGCACAAAGGGATATAATACGTATGTACTTGCTATGCCAACGTATCTAAGTCGAAGAATGCTGAAAGGAGTTGGTCTGCCACGAGCTGCACGCGAAAGGCGTGTCTCAGACGGAACTTCGAAGTTAAAGGCGTCGAAGCTGAACGGAACGTGGTCCAAAGCGAGAGGCACAGTACGAAACGTGATTACGTGCATCTAGTGATCTCTGAAGTCTAAACGAAAGGTCTCCCGGACAAGCAACAGTTTAATCTTTGCGTCCTGGAGCCTTGATCGGCCTTCTTGCAACGAGATATATTTTTTGTGATTCATTCAAGCGCAACATCTTGAAACATTACACGTTATTTAAGAACATTGCTAAAAGTAAGACTGTAAAATTATTATTCTCGATTTGATTGGAAAAGAAATTAGAAATAATAAGTATGCGAGGGATTGTTGCATTCCGAAAAGTCAATCTAGATTTTCGTAGCGGAAAGGTATTTTAATTCTGTTTAACAAGTTTAATTAAAACTTTTGAATTTAGATTTCAATTTTCAAGTATTATGTTGCAACCCTTCTGTTTCGCGTTTCTCATTTTCTTAGCGAACAGTTTATCATGCCACATCGCTAAGAAATCAAGGAGTAAATTTCTTCGAAGTTGTTCGAACTGAAGATCTGTGATAAAAATCTAGTTATCTCTCAGAAATCTTTGTGAGATGCACAGGCTTGACTGCTTCGGAAAGAAAGATCACCTTGAGACTTTGATTTCACTCGGGATAAAAGCGAAAGGCAATCCGCGCTATGTACCGTTCGATCCGCGATAAAGACAAATGTCGACGGATAACCTGACAAAGAGGTAATGCCATTAATTCCACCGTGAGAACAGGTGACAGCGCTCGGACAATGGTCACGAGAATCCGCATTAGTTGCTGCATTTAAACTGTCGCAAAATTATTATGAATCTTGCTTTACTCACTATAGCAGAAGAGTTCTTGGCACAGCTGGAATAACTGTCAATGCTATAGCGACTTTAATTCAGCACTGATAATTTTCTAAAGAAATCGGTTGTAAATTTATTAATATCTCAAGCATGCCAGCAATAATGCTACCATGGCATTTATCGATTTGAAACCAGCAATTATCGTCCGCAAAATCTTTTATAAGGCAGTTAAATCCATTGTACTTATTCCGCAGTATTTCGTAGCACGTGTCCTTTAACGTTAATGGTGTAACATAAAAATTTATATACCAGCCCATTCTAACTAAAACAGTAAAACCAGTTAGTTTGACTTTAAGTATAATGCTTTTTTATTAACCTTAAAATCTATATTAAATTTTTACCGATATTAAACGGTGATATTTTATAAAATTGAAAATAAATTTTCCAATGACAAAGAACCAGGAAAAAATAATAATTCTTAGAAAGAAATAATTTGAACCTAATTCCACGTTTAAAAACGCAATAATTATTTCGTAGCCTTTGCCTTTTTCTCCACCTTCTCTCATACAATAAAAAGGGTGGGAAACTTGTTCTCCTCGATAACCGGAAACACTCGGCCGCTGCAATGTTAAGTAATTCACACCAGCTAGAATTTTCGCGAGACTTTTCGTGACACGTCGCACGAAATACAGAAGAATAAAGAGCCCCCTCGAGATCCCGAGCCAATTAAGCATTATGCCGTCTTCGTCATCTATCCGTCCGCGAGACCTCAAAACGCACGGATTCCGTCCGCCTACTAATTAACAGTCAACCAAACCGCGCCGTGATGCTGGGAATACTATGATCATACGAGCCGTAAGCTCTCGCAGCACTTGCCTCACTTCCTGCACCTAATGGGATACCGTTCGTAAAAGTTGCATCATACGCCGCCACGCCGGCGATATAATATCACGCGTGCAATCCGTGCGCGCGATACGTGCGTCCGGGCTTCGATGCAACAGCTCGCACAACTTGCAGCGACAGTTCGTTCGTTTCGTTACTTTTCGCGCGCGCCACGATCTTCCTAGACTTGCGAAACCGTGCCACTTTTTGCACGGACATTTGCCAACGTTTCTCTGACAATGAGCTTGTTGTTACGTGCAGCCAGTACGCTCGCCGAAGGTTACTTAACTTTGGGAGATGAACGGATACTCTTCATTTACGTAAGAAAAACATGAGAAGAGACAGTGACTTTTTTTATCGTGTGCAATTTATACAATGAAATGAATAAAAAAACCTTGTGAACTTTTCCACCATTTCAAATAGCATTGGGATTGACGTAGATCTCTGCTTTATTAATGATCAATCTATTTGTTCTAAAGCTCGTTACGTTTTGCCAATTTTACATTGCATCTACTGGTTTTATTAGATTATTATTAATTTTTGAAACTAAATTAATACTTAAATAATTCCAATTACTTATTTAGTTATAATTTTTCCAAATAATAATAACAATTTAATGTAATACGTGCGTAATAATTTACAAAACGAAAATGCGTTACTAGAAGAGTGTTGTCTATTTCGCGATTTTTATATTAGACGTTGCTCGTACAATGTACGATAACGACTGCAGTATCGTTTCACGAGACGAGCGCATTCAGGAAATACCGTCCACGACACGACTACAATTCCCGTACATCTTCCTGTAACGTGAGATACTTTCCGTCATATTTCTTATTCTTAATGCAAAAACTAAGAAATGATTGTCATGAAATTTTGAGAATCTTATTAGAGAATAAGGTTCTCAAAAAAGTTATGCATAAATAAAGAGTTTTGCGTAAGTAACAAGCTGAGGGATAGTAAAATAATAATTGACGCTTATTTATATAACAAAAGGCATATTTATAAAATATTTAACAATTAAATTTCAAGAGTTTTCTCATTTTATTGCAAAACAGAGGCGTTTGATTTATTTTATGTAAAGAAAATGATTTCGCAATTTTAGTTCTCGATACGACTGCGTCATAGCGGAACACAAGTTCTGAAATACAATTTCCCGGCATAATTGACGATCGTGTTTTCCTAACTTGCTTCGCTGCACTGGAACAATGCACATATCGCTGCCTACGCTTACTCATGATACTTGTGTGTTTCTCATTCCACAGAGTACGATTAAAGTATATGATCCGATAACTATCTCTATCGCATAATATAATTCTGTCTTATTAATCACACATTCATGGAATTCATTCATATAATATATATATGTAATCCATTCATATAAAGAAATTCCACTAAGAAAATAAGGTGTGCCGAGAAAGCATAATATTTATTAAAAGAAATAAACTAAAATGTAATATTTGGCTATTCTTAATTGACTTTAAGATTTTAGATATTTCTAACTAAATAAAATTTTAGTTAAATTATCGCAATGATTGAACTCTTTCTCGCATTACAACAAAGTCGACGCGATCGAAGAACGCATTATCATTACAATTGTTAATTCAATTATTAAAATCGCGAGAGAACAATAAGAAAGCCTGCCAGACGAGGCTTTCTTGAAAGTATACATATTTTCCTCAGATCGGTGTAAGAATCGGGCCGCGGAAAGCGAGCGTCCACAGCACGGAATGACGGTGAAATTCGTCCCTAATATACCGATCAGTCGTGACGAGGCAGAAAGCGAAAACCACTTATCCCAGCGAGGTTTATTGTCTGTGGCGGCACCCACACCGTCTGGGAGCGGGAAGCCGCTTTTTGCCAGTTGGCATCCTCCGCAGGAATAGAGGAGCGTGTAAAGCGTGGCGACGGCGTGACGAGGTCGGGAAAGTGCCGACCTACCGTCCTCGATCCTAGCCATAATCTAATCCGCGCTCCACCACACCCTCCGTGCGCGACTGCACTCCACGGCATCTTCCGTAATTCGCGCCGATATGTCAAAGTACAATCGGATTCTCCAACTGCGTTCAGATCGGCGCAATTAACGGTTCTTCACGCGTGTTTTACAATTGAATTGAAGCGCAGACGCAGACGGGGGATCACGCGAGGCCTCGATTAAGTCTTGAGAGATTTTCCGTTGCAAAAGGTCTTCCATTCCACGCGAACTTAATGGCTCTGACAAAGAGAGTTGTTGATTTAAATATTTTTACATTCACTCTCCTTTATTTGAAATATAATAAGGTAAATTAGTATCGCGAAAGAAGGCAAATCGATATCGCAGGACTGAAATATCTACGCTTATACATCATTAACTCTATGACATAAAAATGTTTAGATTCTTGTTTTGTATTGTTCACTGTTCCAACGCAATATACGATACTATTTCTATAATCAACCAATGGCTATATAACAGTTCTTACAGGATGATAAACGAGTATAATTTGTCGATGGTATTACAGCCGGACTAGATCACTTTCGATTCCCATTCAATATATCTGTATATATGAAATTATTCCAGTTTATTTGATAATTTAATTAATATTACGGTAACTTACTAACTGTTCCTAAACAAGCAGATATTAGCCTCGCAGAAAGTTTTTATTTTGCTGAATTCTCTTCTCAATATGTATACGTAAATTTCAGTAATTTCCTCCTCGAACACAGCGATCGTCAAATGAAGCCATTAAACTCAATAAAGATTGAAAACTTTGTGCTCGGCGGAGTTTATTGCATTTTAACGGTGGAATCCCGTCTTTAATGATCGTAAATATATTCGAAGATAAGGTCTTTCACCGAATAGTGTTGAAAATATATCGTCCAAATTGCTGCGCGAGCACGTCAGTGCTGCCTCTTTTAAAAGGCGTCGAATCTTTTCTCTTCCTTTTTCAGATTGTGAAATCGATGTTATTTCTATATTTATTTTAAGTAAAATTCATCGTAACCTAAATCGACGAGTTGTTTAAAAATTTTAGCTGAGTATGTCAAGAAATCGAGTATATCTCTACAAAATAATAAAATTTTAGATAGTTGTTTATTTTATTTATAATATAAATTCTGACGCGTCACTTAAAATAAATTATCAAAATAAATATACAAAAAATATTTTTAAAAATCGTATAATATGTTTAATACAAATAAACAAATTCACGATAAATAATTGCGAAGCAAATTGTGAAAATATTGTTTTACCTTTAGCGAAAATTTTTTATAACATGGTTCAGAAAAAGTGGACCTGCAAATGGTATGAATAAAGAGTGGGTGGTAAGGGAAAACGTGTCACACGCCATGCAACTCACGGTCGTTTGCTCTATTCTGCTTTAAGAATGGATGTGTTATGAATCGGGCACACGCAACGAGTCCCGTTGTGGTTGCTCATATATTTAGATGAGAAACTTTGCCTTAAAGAACAAGTCAGCTCGTGAGAATTTTTGTAGAATAATTATGCTGCATAAATTTACTTTTATTGAGCGTAACAATATTGTTTTGGTCATACACCCACGACGAATTTTGCAACATCTTAGCATGCAACACTTGAAATATCATTGCATTTTTTTACCGAAAAATATAAAATATTTAAAAAAATTATTAATAATTATTTAAAATATATTTAAAATTATTATAAAATTAATATAATTTAAATACATTTAAAAGATAATTGAAAATCTTTTTAAAAATTAGAATATGACTTATGCCGAGATATGCGAGATGTGATGGAGGATGTTTCACTGTATACATGTCCATTAATTTAGCTTAGGAAGACAGATATTTGTAATGCTATCAAGTCGTTCGTCGTCTCATCAAATCTTTGTGTACCGCGCTAGCAGAGCCATGTTCCTTTAATTAGACGTATGCGTCTACAAGAGGCATCGTTAGTTCCGACTCGTGCTCAAATGCTCCAGATCATTTTGACGCGTCGTAAATCCTTAGTCGTCCTGGGTCCTGACGCGATCTAGATACTCGTAATACTGATTATTACGTCTGCATCGCCAGAAGTGACATGGTGTCGGTGACACAGCGAAACGTGACGTGCTTGTACCCGGAACAATGCTTCAAGTAGTATAAGCGACTTAGGGAGCTTTCTCGAGTGGAACCTTCATACATCCGTCTCTGGAGGATCGCGCAGGAAAGCGGCGAAACTGGGACTCGGAAATAATAAATTTAAATGCGACATTTCTCACTGGAATTCGGTATTCTTGTAACGACGACGGAATGCAAGATAGCTAAGTAAAATTTAGGACGATAAGTTCTAATCACAGATTTCTCATTTGGAAACTACATTTTCTAAATACTTTCATTGCCGAAAGTTTCTTTCCATACATACCATTAATCTTTTACAGAAGGAAACAAGAAGGACAAGCATTTTATTAATACAAAGTTAAGCATTAATATTAATACTTCATTGATTCTATCAGTACGTTCGTAGTCTTTAAATGACAATATTTATTCACTCTCTATTACTTATTCACTCTCTAGAAAGATATGTTAATTTGTGATATGAAAGTACAATTAAAATATTAAACGGCAATGAAAAGTATTAACGGTTATTTAATAGACTCCAAAGTTAATCCGCTGAAAGACATTCAATTTCATTGAAAAAATACACCGTTTATAATTTAAATCATTCATCTCTGCTTGAAAAAGACAAATTGGTCAAATAAATCTGTAAAAGAAACAACAGAACACAACAGCTAGAATTTCTCTCCTTCACATATTACAGTTTATACAGGGAAGCGTTGTATTATTGGACTCGGACTATTGAGTACCCAAACACTTTAAGCATTCCTATGACTAATTGCCTGGCATTAAATTCCCAGCAAATCAGTGACGTCGCTATTCACTTTATCCAATTGTTCGTTCCGCACTATACCGGCAAGCACATGTTGTGAATTGCATTTCACCGGAGGTGATTATGCCTCTTCGGAGATGCGTACCGGACATAGGCGCCCGGGTGAAATCTCTCTTATCGCACGCGACTACGCGCATTGACGACGAGCGCGAGCGCGAGCGCGACTTTTTTATCGCTCACGTAGCCCATTAAACTGACGCATCAGCTTTCCTCTTTCGGCCCGCGAGGATTGCGGACGAGGATATTACTCTTTCTTCCATCGTAAACAACATGAAAGCGATACGAATGAAACTACTACTACTACCGGCTCACGATTTATCGCGGAGCGGTACACGAAAAGCCCCAAAAAGAACGCAGAGATTATGAAAATTTTTATTGCATTTCGATCTCTTTATGTGATGATTTCATAAATTAATTAATTCTCGATGAATATGTTTTGCATGTGATTATTGATTTTCCGATATATAAAAACTCCTCATGTCATGTTTCTGCATTATGATTTACCGTGCCGTATGGTATTTCCCATAAAATAGACTTAGTATAATCCACTCTCGGGATTAAAGAAGATATCGCACGTGTTATGTTCTTTCTTATTTATTGCCGGTATCGTTTTTATGGCGCATTAATTCATATCGCACCGATATCGTTATAGAAAACAGCTGCCTGAAGAGACCTCTCACCTCGGCCGGCTTAACGGCGATTACTAATTTTTCTGGAAATTCGCAACCGGCTTTCGATTGGCAAACGCCGTGATTATCGAATGCATTAATTTATATAATACATGTATTATAATTTATCTTAAGTTTATTAAAGTACGATACATACAATTTATTTAAATTATTACATTTATAAATTAATTTTGACGTTATTTAACTTTAACCAAAAAAGTTAACTTAAACAATAGGAAAATAAAAATAAGTATAAATATTCCACAATGCTTATATCAACTCCAGTAATTGACTTTCAGAGTTGTTTATTCTTTCTTATCAATGATTTAAAAAGCATAATGTTTTGGAGAAGACGGGATGGAAAAAGCCTGTGTGTGTTGACTGAACACTTTCGATGATTTATGGTACATGCGAAATCCATCTTATCTAGTCAGAGATTTTTCGTTGAGTTGATAACACTTGTAGGTATAGTAGATGTCATATTTTAAGGGAATTTTTCTTACGTAGTTATTAATCATCAATACTTGATCAGCTAAAATGCATTTCCGTGATGCTAATTACTAACGTACTTATTTTGAGACAAACTTGAAGTGAATGTTCTATGAGTTTCTTGATACTTTAAAGAAAATTACTCGATATTAATTATGCTAATCCTAACATTTGAGCTGTCCTCCGTAATCATTTCTCACGTTACGAAGTAAGCATACCGTATACTGAGAACACTAATCAGCGTCACGAAGAAGAGGTAGCAATGTAATTCGACTTGATTTTACAAGACTTTTTTAAAATAAAAACCAGCAAAATGAGCTAGCGTGTACAAGTTAATTATATCAATGTAATTGCTACGATTATCTCATTTTTCATCAGTAAATGTGCAAGGGAGAATACCGGCTTTTGCAGCACGTGCTCCGTGCGTACGTTTTCACGGCGATGCATTTCGTTGATTTATTACAGACAGCGAAATAGGATTATTTCGTTGAAGGGAAGAGAAACTGATAAACACGAATGCGTTCTCTTTTATTTCGTACATGATTCTTAGATAGTGGTAATATTAGATTAGTGAGGTTGTATGAAAAATGATGTTATACCGTTTCTCAAATAATTTTGAAAAAAATTTAACACGTTTACGAAAATTTAAGTATGTTTAATAAAAAATTTCACGGTTAAATACTTTATTCATGAAATCTGATTTTACAATATTTTGTATCAAATAATCAGATATTATATTTTACATCGATAAAATGAGCCTTTAAAAATGCGAAATTAATTTGCATCGTATATCGAAAATTTTCGAGCGTTGAATCTTACATCGCTTTTCAATGATGATCGTCATGAAAATATAAAATAAACATAATTGAAATTTCTAATTAATTGTATGTTTCACAATATTGGAAAAAATAAGCATTTTATATAATTTATAATTGTGATATCGAAATGGAAAGTTCGCTTTTTCATGAAATCTACCTTCACCTGTCGTGCGATTATATACTTCATGCGCGAATAGACACCGTGCAGTAGTGACCGGTATCGTTTTTGCGGCGATCGCGTTGCATTCGCAATGAATCATGCCGCACAATGAACCAGTTGCGTTTTAATGAATAGGAATTAGCTGAGAATGGCAAAAGTCCACTTTTCCCAGGTTTTATCCCGGCTCATGCTAATCGCCGTACAATAGTGCTCGGTACTTAGCGTGGTCAGTATTCGCGAAATCGACCCGTGTGCTAACGGTACAATCCGCGAACAGTCGCCAATAAAGTTAATTACACACCCGCCTGGAATCAATAAAAAAATAGAGCGCTTACTAGACAGAAGCTGCCGGGATTATTTAAACTGTTGATAATGAATTTCTATCATTCTCATTAATGCAAGCTGAATGACACTAGATTTGCAATTTCCACACAAAAATGTTCGTGTAATGAAATGTAGTTTACACTAAAGTTGAAATTTGAGCAAGCGTTTACATCGATTTGTTAACTAATCCAAATTAATTTACATATTTAATTATAATCGAGCATTCAATTACAAGGCAGTTTATCATTATAATATACATTTTGGTCCGCTGATAATAATAATATGCGTAATAGGATTTATCTGTATTAATTAATTATTTCAATACAAAATATATACGAATAAACAAGAATATTAAATTGGATAGACTGAGGCAAATCGAATCAAAATAAGAATTGAGATTCGTATTTGTTACATTCATCAATGCATTTAACCATGTAAAATACAAATAATTATTATTTGTATCTTATTTTGATCCGATTCGTCTCGGTCTACCCTACATTCATTTACACACAAAAATTGCGTTCGTATTTTTTTTTCTAAATGTACGTTTTTCTTGATGTTTTGCACAGCTTCTTTCCTGCACTTTCTACTTGTCCGGCAGGCATACTATTTCGATTCATGTTATAGGATTCCGCTCGACGAATTTTAATACGCGTCACACACCACTATCGCGTTTCGCTGTTGAGCTGCTCGTGCTATTATGCGCGCGATTTCGTTACGGCTATCATGCGGGCATAGTATCGCGGAACCAATTTCACGAAGTCACGCGACGCGTAAATTGAAGATCGGATTAACATCCTGCGGGCTAAATCTCCGTTTAAGTTAGGCAATATCAAATCGATATTTATCCGTAATGTTTTAGCTTGCATTGAACGCGCTGGAATCACAGAATATAATATTATTTCGTATTTTTTTTTATACGTTATTTCGCAAATTGATATCGTTTATCTATATACAGCCATTGGAAATGACCTGGTAAAATAAATCAATGAAATAAGTTTAAAAAAGTTAATGTATACCGTTAACTTTACATCCATGACGTGCACAACACTCAGATTTTTCAGAAAAGGTATTAACTATCTTAATCTTTATGATCGTTTTTCATGATCAGTGCTATAATTATTTTCAAAAAAGTTCAAAGAATAATTATTTACCATTACTTTAATTTACGAATTACAAAAAGGTTTATTTTAAATCTAATTATAAAACTTGATTAAGACAAGACTATCATGATGTATAATAATTTATAATAAATAATCTTTTAATAAATTAAAAAGTAAATTAAAATAACGTTTGCTTTCTAAAAATGATTTAATGAATCTGATTGGAAATAAATCTCTTTTTCAATCTTTTTTTTTATATATTCTACAAATATACACGAATAAATTAATATGAAATATCAATTTTAGAGCAGCACGGAATTTATATAAAATAGTAAATGATTAAATTGGTATTACTTAATCTATGAAGCGTTGGTAGTTAATATTAATCATCTTAAGAGATCTCGTTATTGTGTCAATATATCTGCAATCGCTATTACTCTGCCGTGAACCAATATCAAATGCAACCGTTATACGTTAAAGGTCGCGCAATGGAAAATGAAGGGGCCTGGCATAATAGGGCTAGAAAGAACATGACTCGCACGACTGTACGATGACAAAAGGGATCTAGCAAGAATCTTCACCAACATGTACTATCTAATTATGAGATATTGGATCTTTCGTATTTTATATGAAAGTTATTTTAGCGCAAGAATTCTCGACAAGGAAGCATTGAAGGCTACAAAAAAAGTAGAGAAAGCAGTAGAAAAATTATGTCACGTTGTTAATATGGCAAGCATCGTAGAAAAGTGAGCGAATTCTTACAAGTATGTCACATTTGTAAAATGTTAGCAATGATTTCCTGGATTATTCATCTAATTCTATAGTGACATGATGTGTCAGTTTAATGAAGTCGTCGGGTATGTAATAATGCTATTAGCAGAGATAGATTTGCGCATCAACAAAACGGGATGATGGATAGAAACTTGTTGAGAACATCCGATCTATTATTCCATAATTATTTGCATAAATTGGTCGTTAAAATGTAAAATAAAAATCTGTTTCTATTTACGACATTATCGCGCGAACGCTATTTACACAAATTCTCAAAATAACTAAAAAGTTCCATGATAAATGACAGAGTGTGCAGTGTTGCTAGTTTTTGACAGTGATAAATTATGCTCCATGTAGGTCGAGCGTGTTTATCTTGAAGTTTCTAAAGCGCGATAATAGCTAATAATCAAATTAAAAAATTGTTAAAGAAGTTATAAAAATTATCACATGTGAAAGTATTTATAAACCATATCATATCAATATATTTATATTTTATAATTGTGCACATATTGATTAATAGAAATTCTTGCCCCAAGAGTTCACGTGCAAGTATTCACGATTTTAATTATTTTAAAAATTACATATTTATTCTATGTGTTTTATATGATTATAATTTATGGTATATTATAAAATATATATACTTATTATAATGCTGAAATATTATATATTATAATATCTAATTTCTCGTTATTGACGATTTGCTTGATTTCCATAAACTGCGGCTAGTTATACAAACTTTCCTCTCATTATCCGTTTAGTGCTACATTATGAATGGAAATAAGAAATCAGAGTAGCAATTGAATTGAATCATTAATTAAATCCAATTACCTTCGTTTAAATCGTGACTAGATTTACGGTGCGCGAAACGATCGGTATAGGTTTCCTTTGGCGGATTTTTTTCCCCATTTCCGGTGGCGACTCGATCGTATCGTAAAAACGATATCAAGCAATGCAATACTTATGTGCATTAATCAAATAAGTACTGACATATCTTTTCTTCCGTAAGTAATTGATGCTTTTTCGAATTTGTGTAATTTACATGGTTTTTCTAATTTGTTCGATGTAAACTTTCTTAAGCTATTACTTAACATAAAAAAACAGATTTAATCAATCATACATCAGTCTGTAAAGCAAAATCGCGGTTTCCAAATTAATCAAAAAGTCTGTATAATTTCTTTGAGTTAAACACACATCTTTTACTATATTTAATAATTACTTTTCTTCTTTTGTAAGAATAGAAGTGACACTTTTTCTGTCAACGATAATAGCTTCTTAACAGATTTTTGTTAAGCTTCTTAACAAACGCCAAAGAAGAATATTGTAAAAGCGTTATAACCATATTCCAACACAGCTTCATTTAATACATTCATCATTTAATACAGCTTTTATATTAAAATAAGAACCGACTTCGTCATTCGTGAAACATACGAATTGACAATTAATGACCTTTGAATGTATAACTAGCAATCATACTTGCAAATGATTGCAAGCGCAATGCATCCTCGTGATCAAAGATCCATAGGGC
>VBVQ01004478.1:0-14667 GCA_011636635.1 Tetramorium simillimum | reverse complement strand
GAATACAATGACGACGCGTGGGCGGGTGGTCGGCCCGGCTGAGTCGTGGCGAGGGGATAGCGACGCGTGGGCGGGTGATCGGCCCGGCGGAATAGTGACGAGGGGTGAATCGTCACATAATAATAATTACTATTATTATATAGTATAGTTTTGTAACCATATGTATACATATATGGATTATATGGATTATATACCATATATGGATTAATTTAATTCTTTTGTGTACAATTATATTTTTTAATGTTTTAATGTCTTAACATAATGGAATTGAAATTTTCTGAAATATTTTTTTCTTAATTATTAAACAATTTCTTTCTAAATTTAATTTTGCAAATATATTGCTACATGATGATTCACTATATATCGTTAGTGTTTGTCGAAATACTATTTCGAAATAATTTGCACAAAACAATTTCTAATGTTACATAAAAATCAATAATCTTTATCCATTCTTTCAAATGTACTCATTTAATTGCAGATTATAAATTTCTTGCGAAGTTAATGATTAACTCTCCTAATTGTATTACAGAATAAAATTTCAAAGGGAAAGAGATGAATGATTCTAGGAAAAGAAATATTTCTATGTTGACTGGAGAAAGTGAGATGAATAGTGAAAAACTGAGTTCTTTAGATAGTGATGAGGATAATACATTTTTGAGTTCAATGAAACTACTGGAAAAAAAATACAAGAAATAAACCCTAAAAATGAAAATAAATAGAAAAACGTAAAGCTTTAAATAAAGAAATGCATAAACTTAAAACTAAACTTCAAAAAGAAACAGATAGTAAGGAGAAAGCTTTAGCAAAACTCGAAAAATTGGAAGACAGGCATAAAATTTTAGAAAATGAAATACAAATCATGAAATCCTTGAATTGTGAGCTACAGAGGAAGTTTATTACCACCACTGAATTAAATGATATAATAACACCTACACTTGAAAGTCAAGTTTCTAATACTCCTGTTTTATCATCTATCAAGAAAGATCTCTCTTTGAATACTGAATGTCAGGAAATAAAAGCAGAACCGTTTATTTTATATGAAGAGGTATTAAATTAGAGGTATTAAATTACACTAATTTTCTTTTTATATAAAAATAGTAAAATTTTTTTTATTTAACAGTATAGTACGAAAATTATTGTAATGTAACCTTTGTTTTTATGATGAATAAAACATACATCGTGGACGTTTACACTGCACTTTTTTTAGGACTGTATGGTAACAAAGAAACAGTATGAAACCGCAAAGATGACAGCTAAAATTGGTGAATTGGGAGACTCTCAATTCACAAAAAATTTGGCTGATATCCTTTGGGAGCGTGAAGTGCTAGTTCTTCGATCAGTTACTGGAGCACGTCCACGCAAGAAGGCAGAAGCTGGAGCAGATAATAATGCAGAGGAAGAAATTCGGCCAGCTTGTATACCATAAAAAAGAACCTGCATAAAATGTAATTGCTACTATAATGTTTCTTATCATAATGCATCACAATTAAATAAAATTTTATGCTTTTTCTATTAATACAAATGTTTTTGAAAATTTTTATTGATTTTTTGACTTGTTGTAGAAATGAGTTTCACAGTGACTTAAAAAATAGGACCTCTCATTATTTATTAAAAGTATAGATTTTCATATTCTTTCAGCAAAAAAATATTCACAGTCTAATATAAAAATTATCTGAAGATTTGGTGAAAAATATTCTTTGCCCACACACGTACGCGCATGTGTGTATGTGTACGCGCCTGTGTAAGGTAAATCATTTAAGTTTAAACATTATATTAAGAAAAATATTCATGTTTCTATGTCTGTTATTAATAAGTTTTTAATACTAGTTTATATATAGTAGTATATGTTACGTATAATATATTTTATTCTTTAGTTCTTTATTTTATATATGTACCGTAATTTATTTCTTTTTCAGAGCTTTTTAATTTTCATATGGATGAAAAGGAAGTAGAAATAAAAAGGATCTCGTCCAAAAAGTATCGTCACACTCGAGCGTCTGAGATTAATAAATATCTCAAAGCTAAAATTGGAACTGTGAGACCACAGTTACGCTTTAAATAGAATTCAATACAAATAAACTAAAAGAAATTAATATCATAATTTTATTTTATTTATTTTATTTTATTTTTCATTTTATTGTGCTAACAATATTTTAAAAATGTCAAGTTTACTTAATTATCTTAAATAAAAATGGTTGAATGTAATTATTGTATAATTAATATTTACAATATGCTCAGGCATTAGTACTAATACAGAAAAATAATTAAATTAAGCTTACTGTAATTATTTATCTATATATTGGTATTAATGTCTCAGCGTATTTTGTATGTATTTTGATTAAGTTTCCTTATGTAGGTGGGCAATCTAACTTTAAAGTAGCAAGGACATATGACCTAGGGAGGATAGGCCTCACGTCCTTAAGTCATATGCCTTTCTATTTTAGAGTCATATGTTCGTCCATTCTAAGGCCATGTAGCCTAGGAATATGTCCTTTAGACCCTAAGTTCATACGGCCTTCCAACAAAGCCATCTAACAGATCATGTTCTAAGGGTAGGTGTCCTAAGGTTGTCCATTTCTGATCTTAGGACACTTGCCCTTAAGACATATACAAGGACATTGTTGGACCAGGAAAGTAATACACATTTCTCGTCCTATTCCACTTGCCGGTCGGAAACACGGATTCCTGGATCGCACAATGACGTATTAATGGAAAATTAAAGTATCGGATTATTTTGAGAGCGTCGCATCGTCGATTTGTGTTATAATTATTGGCTGACAGTTTAAATGTGCGAGGATACCCCGGACGAGGCGCACACAGTTACACATCTTCCGCTATAAATATTCATTTCTCAGACATAAATATTCAACACGCGTTTATAATTGATCTGGAACCTACCAGCGCCGCGCGACGTCGTTACGTTTAAAATAGAGCATCTCGTGTAAATCGGCCATTAGTTTAACACCCACTCGATACACTGGCCGGAATGGCAAACGTCCCTTTTGCGGTGTGCATTTAAAATTAATGCGATCTGAAGCTCCGATTGCGAAGTTGATAGAAGATAACTTTAGATGGCGGCAGATACATGATCGCGTACATCGTCGATAAGAGCATTATCTTCTGTTATCTCGTCACAACTGTGTGGCCTTATCTATTAGATCTCCATAAAGTCGTTATTTTGCAAAACGCATTTCTGCAAACGCTGCGTGAGCGTGAAGGAGG
Organism: Tetramorium simillimum; assembly: GCA_011636635.1. Lineage (NCBI taxonomy): Eukaryota > Metazoa > Arthropoda > Insecta > Hymenoptera > Formicidae > Tetramorium > Tetramorium simillimum. Next base: position 11,445 of record VBVQ01004478.1, on the reverse strand, counting down.
AAGCGCGATGTCGAGTCGCGATTTAGATATAACGAAACACGCGAGAACGTGAAGAAAATGACTGCCGAATGAAAGATTTAGCTTGACAAGAAGTTGTCCTCGAGATATATTCAGAGATACATTGATTTTAAAGATGTCAAGGATAAGAAAGAGAAATATCTGTCGACAATTTTTCTCGCAAACCGCACTGTTTGTCAAACGCGCGAGCCGTTTGATTGCGAAATCGCCACTTCAACGGCAACGCTCGTTTGTTACCATAATTCAAATGACGGCTAAGCAATTTCAGAAGAGCGGCTTTTCAGGGAATTATTCTCGATGCCGCTAATAATATCTCTCATGATGTAATAAAGTATCCGCTTATAATATAGATAGAGGTAGACGAGTTTAAACGGAACAGAAATAGCGCGAACCGACACGAGCACGAGGGAAGCTGAAAGATGCGCGTTTGTTGCATCTCCGTCCCTGCCTCGAAGAATCCCGTGGAGGGGGACCATCCCCAGTGAATTATGGACTCGACAGGGCAGCGTGGCCGCCGCAACATTAATTGGGTCTATCGCCCAAACGAACACATGTCGGATTACTCGTCCCACTCTGCCAGTACATATACATACATCAGGCAGCAGCACCGTCGTGCCAAGAAACAGAAGGAGGAGGAGAAGAAGAAGAAGAAGAAGAAGAAGAAGAGGAGGAGGAGGAAGAAAAAGAGAAAGAAGAGAAGAAGAAGACGAAGAAGAGGAGGAAGAGGCGGAAAGTGCGTTGGAGGATCGGCGCTGAATAAGGAGAGAGAGACATAATGAGAAAAAGAAGGAGCGGAGATCGAGACAAGTCTGTTCTTTCATTAATCAGCGATTAAGCCTCTGGCCTCGGCCTTTATGAATTATTATGATACCACATCTCACGACATCGCCATCAGTCACGACCCGTCGTGTATCTCGGTAACTATCTCCGGGGCCGCCTGGCAGACGTGTTTACATTTATCACCGTCATCTTTTCAGCATGCTTGATTTATCTTCCGCGCATTATCATCTGGCACTTTGACATTTTGTTTGAATGGATAAGAGTGGCTAATGTCGCTCTCGAGTCCCGAGGGGGGATACCGGCGCGCGGTGGCGCGAGAGCACACAAACGCGGATTAAGAATTGTAGATTGCACGTACACGTGAAATATCGCATTTCGTCGCGATATCGCGCCATTTCCGGGGCTGTCGATAAATAACGCGTCTCGCGGTGATAGCACACGCTTTATCTGACATGCCCCCTCGCGCACGCATCTCGTATTAACGAAAATTTACAGTCGAAAATTTTGCAAACCTACTCAAAAAATAGCGACCGGACGGCCGTGCCTTCTAGATATCTCGCGTTCGTTACAATATAGACGTATCTTTGCATATCTTTGAACGGCCGCGGTTCGTATCGCGCTCATTTTCATATCATATGCCCTCGAAATGTATTTTCCCTTACACTATCGGAAACGTCTATCAGAGATAACGCAGGCTCCAGTTGCACATATGCAGTATACCATTTGTAGACGTCACGAATATTGTTACGAATATTACTATCGGATGACGCTTACGTATTATAAATTTAATAGTAAAATTTTCAATGGAGCGAATGTGGACTGATTAGTCATCCATTCCATACCCAGAAACGACACGCTCCTCATCCATCATTATCCACCCAACAGTCACTCCATTAATCAAGTATGGTGACATCTTGACGCGTTCGGTTATTGATGCTTTTTCTTACCGCAGTTAATACCGGTTTTGAATTGATAACGTCACTCGGACTAACGCGATGCGCCGATATTGATCGCCCGTCGTGATATTTATAATTACCCGGTGCGTTACAGGATCTCTCGAGAAAAATATCCTCCGTGTATAAGAAGGCGAGGGGAAGAAGCAATCGCTGAGTTAACAGCTAATTGAGTGAGGTCGCGAGGCATTTAAAAAGACCGAGAGTGATTAACGAGTTATAATGACGTCCAGGCTTTTTTTATAATTAGCATATTAGAGAGTTTATCCGTTTTCTTCCTTGACCTTAATTACCTCCCGAGTGACATACCGCATGTGGCAGAAATCTCTTTACGGGTTTTTGCAAATAATATTGCGACAACGCATTTAAGCAGTTTATTTATCGCGCACGCACGCGACGCGCAATACGTAACTGTTTCTCAGTTAAATCTGGCGATCGTAATATCCCTGGGATGGCTGCTTAGATTGAGGGAGATTCGATGGAAGTACTTAATCCGAACTGTGCAATCGATACTCGATATATCCAGCGATTTTCGTTGGTTTTCTCCTTTATATACGCTGTATACTCCGGGGCTTTTACTCGCGCTCGGCGACATCGTCGAGAGAACATTGTATCACTCTCTCGACTCGCAATCGAATTAAATACCCGAGTTATCGCGATACCGATATCCAGCGACGGACGATTTCGCTTCAGGAAAGCACCGTCACTTCGCCGTCGCGTTGCGTCGCGTCGCGCGATAGGTCTCCCCGGCTATGATACTTTCACGCGCGACATCCGGCCTTAATTGAATTTATGTACCATTTTATTTCGCGTTTCAGATTTTCGTGCCAATCCCCGATAAATCTGTCGGCATTAATAATCATAAGTGTAAGTTACGGCCGGACCAATGGCCCAATAAAAGCTACGGTGAAGCTAATGCTGAAAGAGAGGTAAAGAGAGGAGGGTTGGCGGGTAGAAACTGAATAGGGATAAAAAGATAGAGGAGGGGGGGGGGGAAGAGAGAAAGAAGGAGGGAGCGACCGGGCGAACGTGAGGATTAATGCTAATCAAGAATAAATTATAATCATACTAACGTTCCCGTACCGAATGGCGGATGCTCGGGGCGCCGTGGGGTAAGGGGAGGCTTTAATTTATTGGACGGCCGAAAAGACATTGCGCGTAAGCGCATAACTTGTGTTTATCAGAATCCGGCCATTTACTCCTGAAACATATTACCGGTTTAACTGCCAGCCGGATAGCTATTTTATTTTAGGGATGTTCGTCGCCGCCGCGCCGCGACGAAATGGTGCGCGAAACGGTGTGTGTTTAAAACGTTAGTGTTATGACAGAGCGACGATGTAAGTTGTTTTACTGTCTAACGTTTAATAATGTGCGATGATGTTCGCGAATGTCATGTCGCGAAAAATTATTGTTGTCTTCACATATAAATGTTTCCTCCAAAAATATACGCTCTTAATAGCAACACAAGTTTTACGACTTTGTTCATAAAAATTGACAATTTATCTTTGAATATCCCTGACTTTGCCTTAGATATATGTCATGTACATCATAGAATAATATGTGTCAACAAATTAACAGTTGTTCTAAAGAAATTTATGAGAATAAGAATATAAATAAACGAGCAATCTTGCGTATATTGGTACATTTATGATTATTAATTTAACTTTGTTTAGTTTGGTTAACTTATTCGTTCACAAAGCATTCAGTATTACAAAATAAAAGAGAATCGAATAAATATTGTGCCGACAGTTTTTCTTTTATTAGATTTGTAGAAATGGACCGTAATCTCAGATGACACGATTGTTCAAAGGCCATGACTTTGACGCCGTTATTAGCTTCCTCAGAAGGTGTAGTCTCGTGGGATGCGCTTACTTTGCAATATACTCACGAAATTGAATAAACTAAGCAATTCAATATCCATCATCTCGCTTCAAAGTCACTCGTGGAGCCTAGGATCAATGGCTCTTGGTGAATAGAAATGAGTTCATACGACAAAGAACGTCAAAACACAATACGTATCAGAAATTAGAATAAACTTTGAATACAGAATGAAAAATTGTTGCCGATCCGTCATTTATCATAAATAATAGAACATCTTCAATATAATTGAGATTACATCAATTGAGATGGATATCTGTGATACGTCAAAATTGATTAATAAAAATTCATAAAACTTTCCACGGTTAGCATGTAATAAATTATCGCGAGTTAATGGAAAAATACTATTTATGTAAATCAATATTGAAATTTGACTGTTAAAAATGCGATGTGCGTAAAACGAGAATTGGCATTGCGTGTTATATATCAATCTCTGTCTCCAGTCAAGTCTATAATTAATTTCGTAAAACGCAACGACAAATATTTTGAATCGATTATCTCATCGTGAGTTATTTGCGCGGCATACATCACATTATTTTTAATTTTTCATTAAATTGCAAGAATATATCCTCGCGCGTATCGATTGCTAATGTAAGATATCAAGGATCGCGATTTCCAAATATGGCGATAACAATTAGTGTGACAAGGCGAACGATTACGAACATAATTAAAATGACGCGGCTAATGGGGGAAAAGAAATACAAGAAACACTGATTACGAGGAATAACAATTTATATCGCGTACGCGATATTTTAACGAATGAATTTCTTTTTTTACTCTCTCACGCATGCAACACGTACACAGCCACCGCGCGCGACTTTCCTTTCCCCATCCTCGATATAATACACAAATAAACCTTTCACGACGATAATTTACTATTACGGCAGGTGTTGGGTGATTATAGGGTAGCATGCGATTGCGCTGAATCGAGCGTCAATTAAGACATGTATATAAAGTACATGGCGTGCGTGATACATTCTGTATTGCATGCCCGATTATACATATATATAATTATAATATAATTATAGTATAAATTATAGTATATATATTTTATATGTATATATATCATGTTTAAATAATTCATTCAATGTCAACCTAGAGCCGCATTTGCAAGATATTGGAGTTGGTAAAACGATAACAAAAAAAAAAAAAAGAAAACAGGCGATCGACTTTTTCGTGGGACACTTATCATGGCAGCTTCGCCTACGAGACTTATGCCGAGAAGCGAGCCGAGCGAGGGGGGCCGGGGGGTCGCGCAGGGCACCGCTTATTTACTCAGGCCGCAAGTTGATGTATGGCCCGCTGCTGGACGTTGTCGGTGCCTTTCATTCGACCGCCTCTCTCGTAGAGGCAAGAGATAACCTCGTCTCTGATCAACGACTCTCCGCTACTCTCCAAAGGCCCCAGCGCTACATGATCCAAGCGCGAGGTCGGCATGAATCTCGGGCCATTCATGGCGGCGTGACGTCGGACCGCGTTGCTGAAGCTGCAGGCGCGGACGCGTACATGGGTTACCAAGTGTTCGGGACACACTCTTCGCTCGCTCTTATAAAGAGGAATATCTCTTCCCTCAAATGCGGAGAGTATCTCGAGTCGCGTGCGCCAATGTGTGCCACGTAATGAGTTTTGTAATTCGCTTCTGCAAAATTCGTGAATTATATGTACATCAACAATGGGAGATCCTTACAAGTCGCGAGTTGATGGAAGAAGAATCGATAATGCGGAATGGTACCGATCTCTAGAAAATTTATCATCGACAATTTCGTATTTCGCAGTTTCGGAGTCTGTTTTACATTCGGCGAAGCGCGAAGCGAGAAACGACACGCTGTATTTGATTTCAATGGATTTTCGCGTTGCGACACAAAAACGACAGAGTCGGTCAGAGTCGGAGCCGGATCGTTTATGGATCCGCCCCTGATAACGCGGCATCGATCGTGTAACAAATGCGATACTGCCCGCGAGGATACACGTGAATTAAATGACGCTTTCCGAGCGATGAGCCGGGCGCGCTCGGAGTTTATCGTCGGTCTTGTGTGTGCACGCGCCTGTTAACACGTTTGCTCGCGGTAAGATTACGCGACGTGACATAACGTAACGTAATGTAACATAGGACTCGCGGCGCGAGAAACGAGATTGCAGCGTTGATTTTCGCGATCGTTCCTCCGCGGCGCGATCAGATGTACGATGACAATCGGAGTCGGATGTACACGTGTTCGGCCACGTCGCTCCCCGCTGATGAATGTTTTTCTCGAGCTGCGCGGTAACGCGGTGCTGCTGTAGATGTAATAAATTTAACGGCGCGCATTTATGATCATAAATACGAATTGTTCGACGTTTTATCGTTTCTCGTTTGAACGAAAGAAAATTTACGATACTTCCGAGAAAACTTCACTCGTGCATTTCTCCGCTGTTAAATTTATGCCAGGTATCTGTTTTTCAACGATTTTTATCAAACCTAAAAATTAGCGTTTTTACACTGAAAAAAAATTCTGGTTAAAAACGGACAAATCAGAAAGTCTTGTAGGATTGATCAAATATTCTGGTTATTATAATAGAACTCAATACTTTATGACTAATTATAACTAGAATTCTTATTACAATAATCAGAATATTTAATCAATCCTACAAGATATTTCTAATTCGTCCGTTTTCAACCAGAATTTTTTTCAGAGTAGCCATAATGTTTGCCTAACTTAAACTTCAAAGCAAAAATATAAAGATGTAAAGAAGTCAACGTAAGATATTCGATGTAATAAATAAATGTATTTAAATAATATATACACATAAAAAATAAACATTTCAGCCTGTCAGCATTATACAAAATTAAATACAAAAAATATTGCACGCAACTAATAATTATATGTTATTATTTAAATTTCCAAGCTTTAAAAGTTGGTTACAAAAGTTTCGCGGTAAGAAACGAGATTTAATAATAATATTTTACCTCAAATAAGAGTGGAAACACACCTTTAAACTGTTTTTCGATGCAACGACTGTTTCGCACATGGTATATCACTTAAGCCCCAGATGCAAGAACGCGGACCCGCATTGTGTGGTCTAAAACGCAAACGCTCCAAGATCCAATGAACGATACAGGACGTCTTTATTGCAACAGTGGTGGTTACCGTCCGCTGTACAAATAATGCGGGCAATGCAAACGGTAGGAATCACGCGGAACGCTGTGGCGCAAATTCAATCTCCGTACACGGATTCGGAATTCTTGAGGGCTGTTCAGAGCCACCGACAATGGAAATCAACTTCTCGGTTCAGCCATGTACGTATGCGCTGCATTAAACTGCACTTTTCAATTTAAATAATTCATAAAGCACAAATGTGAAACGGTAGCATACAATGCTCCTCGAAGTTTAAAAACGTTAAAGACGAAAATTTGGATAAATCAGATTAGAGGCCATAGAACGTGTCAAAAATTGTATTACGTTATTTTATAAAACATAGGATTTACAGATAGAAATGTCGTGAATTAAATTAATTTTTTGTGTGTCAAAAATGAACACAATTTTTCCCAACATCATTCAGATATACGTTTTCTGCTTCCGTTATAACGTTAGTATTATAAATTGTAGAGCTTAGAGATGCAACTTTTTTTAGAATGCAACTCTAAATTTAAGTGTCAGAGAGATATCGTCGTTTACGGCCGATGGGTTAGAATTTATCATTTGACCATGGCCGCATTTGAAGTCATCGGGCATAAAGATCCGTCGATTCGTGCATAATCCCATTCTAGGATACCTTTGCCACCGATATTATGGATCACCGTATAAATAATGCGAGCGATGCGGCGGTTGCCGTTGCGGGACACGAACGAATCGTATCTCCGCACGAAGCTCTGGAATTCTCGCAGCATCGGCTACCGATACAGCCGCCAACAATGGAAATGGACTCCGCGGGCATTGGGTGGCCCCTACAAGTGGCCCTGCATTCCAACATCGAATCCGCCGGGCGGAACTCGAAATGTGAGCACACATGCAACGCGGAACGAAGACCACGAGTGTAGTTTCGCGCCCCGATCTCTCCGGACGCATGCATACCGCATCGCTAACAGATCGGCCAATTTTCGACTTGGATATGTTAAGACCTCCCACAATGTAGCGATCACTTCGGTTCCGCTCCGTATCTACGGCGGACGATACTCCGGGACTCCTCCGTCGCGCGACGTCTGCGGGAAGTAACATTTTTTTTCCCAGCGTTATCAAGGGCGATAAACATGGGATTGCATGTATTTTATGTCATCTGTGATAATTCGGCCGATAACTGAAATTAGCCACGTTTAATATATATTTACTTTTTTAAATGAATATGATAAGAAAGGTCGAACAGCTGAAAACACACGCTTCCCGCTTCGGGCACTAAGCTTTCTCTTTTCGGAATTTATAATTAATACTAATTAATTTTAGATAACGATAAACGATCTAATATCGTGGTTGCAGCTTGAAATGTTTTTTTATTATCACTACGGTGACCATATTTCTCTGAGAAAAATAAAGGGCACCGCCACCTCTACCCTTTTTCCACAAACAAGTGCAATATAAATTTATTATTATCATTAATATTTTTTTCCTGAATATATATTTATGTAAAAAAGGTAAAATTTTGTAAACTAAAACAATTATATATAAAAAAAACACATTTTTATTTAAATATTACACAAAATATACAAAGGTGATATATATTGTGTAAAAAAAGTAAAATTTTGTAAACTAAAACAATTATATATAAAAAATACACAGTTTTATTTAAATATTACACAAAATATGCAAAGGTGATAAAGACTGAAATGTAGGTCATTTTATATGACTTTTTAGAGATAAAGGACAAAAGTGAGTTTTCAAGAAAAAAAAATAAATCTAAGAGACACAGTCCTAAAATAAAGGACTCTGTCCTCTATAATATAGTCATATCATATAGAAGTCACTGTCCTCTATAATATAGGACGGACGGTCATCATAATTATCGCGAGTAGCACAATCGAGGATCGATTCCATTTTCCTTAGATGTAGACCGTGCACCTCGCGATATTCCGCGTAAAGCGGAAATGTGGATGTCAATTGGATGCAACCGTCCCTCGTCAGAGTCCCAGAATTGAAACGCGCGTCCGTAGCTGCCGATGTCTGTAAATTGTTGGGGTGCTACGCGAGGAACGTACCCAGTTTCCGAAAGTCTCGCGACGCAAAAGCGGGGCCGGGCTAGAATCTGACGAGCTATAATCCGGCAGACTCGCGTGCATTCGATCGAACGAGCGGCATTCCTCGAAGAATGAAGAAAGCGATCGGCCGGATCGGGCATGGCAGGAATGAATTTTGGGCAAGCGGGATGGTGACGGCCTCTCTCTCTATCTCTCTCTCTCTCACTCTTTCGCCCGCTCGCCCGCTCGCGGCAGCGGCGAAATGTTACCAATGCGCACACAGAGACACCGGGGTTGGAAGCGGCTCCGATGAACAGAGCCGCATTGTTTGTCGCGGGAGGCATTCCCCGCTGTCGGCTGTCACCGGAAACATTCATTACGGCGCGTCGCCCGCTAGGAATCACTAATGTATTCGACGGCGGCGACCGTGCGGATCGGTTTTCGGCACGGCGAGGCGCTTCGCGGAATCGGAAATTCATTAAAAAAAGAAAAAAAGAAAAGAGAAACGCCGCGGCAGCGGGTCGACTTGTTACACAACGGGGAGGACCGAAACCGTCGTAGCCTTAGTACCGTCCTGCGTCACTCCTCCTTTCGTCGGATCGCTCATTAGCAGTCAGATTGGGCAGCAGAGGAATGTGCGATGTAGAATATTTTTCACATCACCAGCGTTGAACGGTAGCGAGCTAGATGGGCAGGCTCAGTCGATCGCGAATGGTGTCGTCTGAATTTTTTAACTCGCGTTTCGCTCCTTTATGAGACCGCTGAGCTTTCCTAAAAAAAAAAAAAAAGGAACGAAATCTCATTCGGTAAGCGCGCGTAGCGTGGCTTATACAATTCTTAATTATGTTGTCAAGCATTTTATTTGCTCGCACCTGGTCCCTCCGAGCGTGTTAGGGTGATAGGCGTCGACACGACGTACAGTAGGAAGAGAGTATCCAGATAATTTGACAGGGAGCATGGCCCCTTAATAACTCTGTCCAGAGGGAATTGTGATGTAATCTAACGACTCTATTGCGATACGAGGGATTTACTGGGGCGTAATTTTTATCTCGGAACGTTTGCGGCGAGAGTAAATCATCGGGGCGCGACAAATGATATTGGGCGATACATAAAAATTCTATCACGCTCCGTACACTCTGCCCTTCGTCGTGAACTTCATTCAGCACTCCGAATCCATTCCCTCGCGATCGGAGTATATCCGAGTATAGGCAGAATCGAGCCGCGTTTCACGGACGTAACGTTTTCTCGAAGGTGCGCAACACTCGCAGAGCCGTTTCCACGCGAGGAGGAGAGGCACGGGGTGAAACACGAGCGGATGGGCCAACTACCGAGTTTATAGGTTCCCGGAACGGCGTTCCGAGAGCGGGTCAAGTCAAATCAAACGCGCGTGTGAACGCCCCTCATAACCGTCACTTTCTTCGGTTGCCGGTCGATCATCAACGAGTCTACTGCTCCTCGCCAAGTATATACCTCTGGTCAGGTCCGCGAGGGGTTCCCCTCGCCCGCGCCACCTCGTTCGGCATCGATGGGGAGCGAACGAGGGCCGCCGCCGAGAACATAGCTCTCTCTCGGTCGTAGCGAATGGTGGCGTCGCTAGCACAGCCGGTTGTTATCCGGCTGTAAGTATACAGAACCGCGCAACGTGGGAAGGGGGGGGAAGTGCACACATCGGTACACAACTGTGTAATTTGAGGGTAATTCCGCGAGTCGTATAACCTGTAGGTAATGCTAGCAGGCAGGCAACCAGCCAGAGAGGAGAGTGCATCAGTGCGCTGCTCGTTTCGTTTAATTGGTCGTTCCTGGGTTTACGAGGTTTCGAGCGAGGCGCTACGACGACGGGGGCAAAGAGGGCAGGAGAGAGAGAGAGAGAGAGAGAGGGAGAGACGGGGTTGCGCACCGCAAAGGATGCCAACCCTACCGAACCGAACTGCCACTACCGACGGAAATCGACGGAAGCGAGTCTCTCTCTCTCTCTCTCTCTCCATTTTCAAGAATCGCGAATCCCCGATAATTATTCCGTTAATGTCAGACGCCTTTAGCTCTCCCTTTAGAAATGATCCCGGGTGCAAAATTTACCGTATCATGCACGAGCGCGATAATAAATAATCCGGAATCGTCTGCAATCTGTTTGCAATATCTGTCGGGCACGGTTTCAAGAGCAGCGGCTATAACACTATCTACATTCTATCATTATCACCCACGCGTCCGAATTTATCGTTTTTTAACAATGCAAACGAGAATTGTCGAGGAGCATAAATTGTCTTGAGAATTCAGAGACGCGCAAATGATCGCTCGTAAAAAAGGAATAATCGGGCCTGTCGGATGAGTTTATTAGACCCCCCCCCTCCCCATCCAAAGCGTCGTAATTAGTCTTCATTAGACGCGGCTCGCGACGACGGCCGTCCTAATTTCCCGGCGATTGTTTATGCCAACCGTCTGCCCACGTCCTCGAATCAATTTCAACACGCCGCCGAGCGAATCGCGTAGGTATAACGTACGCACGTAGGAAATGCGAGCGGAGGGTTTAATATCGCCTGCCGAGATAGAAGCAATAAATGCTTGTCGAGTAAATCAGGATGAAGCGCCATCGAGGAGCGCGTAATGGCCGCATTAAGTGAATAACTCACGGTTGCAGTGTCAGACTCCGGGAGGGGGAAGGGGGTAGGATGGGGG
>VBVQ01004477.1:0-14669 GCA_011636635.1 Tetramorium simillimum | reverse complement strand
AATAACGACTCTTGATATTAAAATTGTTATTTATTTAAATAATATGTCTTACGAAGCAGGCCGCTCTGGAAGGTTCATCGTACTTGTAATGCAAGAAAAATGAAGCCAATTAGAATCCTTCAAAAGATTCCTCCTTCAAAGGTGAAATCTTTCGGAAGTTTCCGCGTTATGGCGACCGCGACACAAACGCGAATTCAATTTATTACGCGACGGTGATTTATCATCGAGTTTACACGCGCATCTGCGCGCACAAAAAGATCAACGATATCCCGCGTGAATGAAACGCGCTGGCATCATTCCCTCGGTCGAATATTCGATCGAGAGGAAAAAAAAACTTTCTCGCACGGCGCGGAGAAAGCGGTGACGAGGAATCGCGCGCGTTTGACGCAGAAGACGAAACGACGGAAGGAATCCGGATCTCCGATACTCTTTTTTTTTCTTTTCTAGCGTTTCACAAAGCATGCGCGAGACAATGACCCGTGGTTTATGTGAACTTGTTGAGCAATCTATTCTGAATTCTAAATGAATTTATTCTAAACCGCCCGTCGCGCAATTGCTACATCGATGAACTTGAACGTTTCGTCGCGGCTGATTGCGAGCTTTTCAGCGGCGACTAATCTCATTTGAATAGAACCCGATCTAAAGATCAAGGATTCGTTCCAAGGATTTCAATTTAAATTCTAATCTTATCTTTTTATTCACTTTTTTTTTCATAAGCTAGAATGACAACCATTCTCCTCGCGATCGCGCACCACGACTATCGGTTTATCTCGCGTGTATTTCGATTTCAGGAGGGATCTTCATATGAGGTGACACAATCCGCGCGAATTCCTTCGCAACTTCCTTCCCTCGGGGAAGGGCACGCTCCCTCGGTTCGTCACTTTTCCTGCGCAATCGCCGCGGAATCGCGACCGGATCGGAAATCGGAGTCCAACAGCCGAGTGAAAGCAACCGGCGACGCCAGCACCGTGACATCATAGGGCATCCGGCTTTCGTGACATGGAATTAAGGTGTGACGAAAGCTCTCGTTCGACAAAAGCGGTATTTTCGATGACAACTCATAACGTCTCCCGGTAACACAATTCAAGATATAAATGCTGGATACCCAGTAAACACAACGGAACAGTAATATAACGTCAATGCTATAATTTCGTACTCAACGATATAACTACAGCGTGTAACATGTCTTGTATATAACGTTTATATTGTTGAGCACGTAATTATAATAGTGACGTTACGTTGCTGTTACTTTGTGTTTCCTGGGTAATTAATAAGCAATGCAAGTCGAGGAGATTACATTGATAACTTTTTACTACCTTAAGTAAGTTATAAAATTAGAAATTAAAAATTCGTTGAATTCAATTAAAAATCGGAATTAATAAATTAAAACTAGAAGTAGATTTTTAAAATTAAAATTAAATAATTAAAATTAAAACGAAGATATTCCAATAAAATTAATTGAATCTGTGAATGTAGTACATATACGCGACAGTGCTTATGAATTATATTCCGGAAACAGCAAACATTTAAAATTAAAAACACATTTGAAATCGGAAAAGAGATCGCCGCAAAATGAAATTAGGACTGAAGGATGAGAATTTGTCTAGATTAAAATTATGCCGCGAATTAAAATCAGGACAAGGACAGTGAATGAAGGCTAATTAGTTTTGAAGATCTGAGTTATAATTGGAATTTAATGAGATCAATACTGCGATATGGCAATGAAAATGCCACGTGAATTCTTTGTTCGCAGTGTACGAACGCTCGTTATCATGACGATCACGTATCGTGTACAATTCATGACAAGCGCGCTTGCTACAATAGTCTACCTCGCTCTCGAGATCGAAACTCTTCTTTTATTCCACCTTTTAATCCGCTCGCGATCAAATAGCTCGAGGTAATTGCTCGTGACGTAAGAATTTATGAATGATCAACCGGTGCGAGCGCGACTGGGGAATTCCGTGAGAATCATAAGAACAAATATTTCTCTTCTTCATGTAAACATTTCAAAACGCGAAGATCTGAAACGGAGCCGTGGACACGTTCGTCCAATTGAGTCATTAAGGACCATAAAACCATAATACAGAGAATTTTAGTTAAATGATCATTTTCCTGTTGTCCTAAAAGCCTCAATCGAGCCTCAAGTTCCAGAATTCTAAATCTAGAATCTTCGCTGATAGTTTTTGTTAATTTAGTAATTCTTATTGATTTGAAAATGTTGATTTTGTAGGATACAATTTTGAAGGATAACGATCACGTTATCTAAAATAATGAAAAAAGTAGAATCGCATGACATACTTATATTCTTTCTTTCAAAAAGAAATATAAAAATTTCTTGTAATTATATAATATATTTACAAAACGTGATAACGTACAAATGATTTTCTGGGAAACGTTAAATGTTCAAAATCACTGAAAATTTATTAGTAGACACAATATTCGTTTTGAAACAAAAAAACACGTTACTTTAATGAGTTAAGATTTTTGTTATTAGTTTAATAGAGAATATCGTTCAATGAGATTGACAGTTAATGTCCATTTCTACCAATGCAGATTAACTTTAATCTCGGTTTAATTTACTTTCTATCTTTTTTTAGTCTCAAGAATTAGAAAAAGATAAACAGTAACTTAAACTGAGATTAAAGTTAATCTGCATTGGTAGAAATGAACATTAGAGCGATAATTCACTCAAAAATTTGAGCGATTGGTCGAATCACTCGAATTTGAGTGACTTTTCACTCATATGGTGTAAGTTCTTTTACTTTTCGTTGTAGAGTGTAAAATTCACTCTCTATTTTGTAAAGTGATATTTTCACTCTGTGTAGCGTAGAGTGAATATTTTCGTTTACGTGAAGAGTGAGTAAAGCACGCACGAGCCTGCCATATTAGCAAAAACCATCGTCATTATCGTCTCGCTGTTTCTCGACGTTAGTCGTTCGTGTGTTGCACGTATGTACAAGAGTTGGTGTACATATTTTGAACGAATTATATAATTAATATAGAAATTTTTCCAACGTTTCTTCCAGAAAAAAGTCCTTTTAGCTAAGAATTTATATAGTTTATTCACCAAACGCGTGTTAGATGAAGAATAGCTCGTAAGTTAGATTGCATTTCTAGTTTAGGGTATGAAATAAGGAGATAAGTCGGCTTTTACACTGAGATAGCAAGCTATGTGTGACGTGCAGCTTCAATTAGTTGAAGTGAGAAGCAATGACATTGTTTCTCATTTAAACTACTCGAAGCTTCATGTTACACACACCCAGATAGCACAAATCTTCCAAAGATATCTCAAAAATATTCTGAGAACGTCTCTATGTTCTCAGAATGACCATAAGACACGTTTTAGAGATCTTGTGTTATCTGGGTAGCTTGCCATCTCAGTGTGAAAGCTGGCTTAGAATTAAAATTTGTACTTGCCAAAAGTGAATACGTTTACCCGTAACAATTGAGTAAAAAATTCACTTCATGAAACAGTGAGAACTTTACTCTCTGATTGAGTGAATTAGTGACTTCGAAACGAGTAATATGTTCACTCTATATTAGAGTTAAACAGTTACTTTTGTGAAAAGTCAATTTTCACTGTTTACGAGTGGCAGTATTTTCACTCGCTTGAAGTGAATATTTGCTCGATTAGAGCTACATTTCACTCTGAGAAATTTAGAGAGTAGAAATAGACATAAATGAGTTTAATATTAAATACATATTGAAAATACGAAATGTTAGTTTTTGTTAGAAGTATTTTGATAGTTAAAGTATTTTGCTTGATAATGTCACCCCTTCTTTTATAATTTTTATTGTAAAAATCGATATACAATGTCAGATATGCGTGTTTCAATGTTTGTGAATTTCAAGAAAGATTATAACATTATTACATACATTTCTGACGTCATTCCAGATAAAAACAGATCTTTTAGCATTAATAATATTTACTATTTACATACGGGAGAACTTCTATCGAGTGTCTCAAAATTACCATTACAAATTTACTCCATTTATAAAATCTCCGATCAATTATAAATCGATTTTGGGTAAATTGAATTTTAACGGTGAATAATTTTACTGTATGATTGATGATTTATAATCAATTGCGTTAAAAATTTTATGTTATTAATCAGAAAGATAAGAAATTTGACATTCTCGATAAATTGTCCACAACGTTACGTCAGAAATTTATAAAATTAAAAGCATTTTTAAACTCGAGGCTGATAATTTTTTTTAATACTTATATCAAACTCGCTTAAAATTAATTCAGAAATCAATTCTTAAGAAGGGAAAAACGCTTGCGAGTTTCTTTCGATAAGACTTATCGCAGTTGACTTCCGACCAGGCTGGCAAACAAGGGTCATTTCAGGATAAAATACAACGACGTACGACCGCATTCACGATTTCCGAGCGCCAATTCCCGACGTTGACAACACGAATAATATTTCAACGAATTTCACAGAGCACGAAAGATCATTTCCTCAATTTTTTCGTAAATAACGGACTTCACGAGCGAAGTAAATGGAAATCGCAAAAGAGGAATGTGTTGACACTCACCGTGAGGAACATTGTCCGATCACTCTCTCGGAGCTCTCGCAGCAAAACGGGAAGTTAGAGACGTGCACCGAGCAATTTTGCCAGAACTAATGTCGAACGTCCGAGCGACGATCGAGAAAAGACAGAACTGAAGTCCGAGCGATCACGAAGAGACGCCAGAAGAGAATGCCTTTGACTGGCCCCACTCTTCCCCACTATTCGTCACATTTACGTTGAAAAACGTCATGATACACGACAGGTTGCGGATCGTCCAGGATCGGATTGCACGAGGAAAAATCTCGAGGAAATCTGATGAACTTAGTTTTAAATGGATTTTGTGAGAAATTTTAGAAAAATTCCGGAATGATGAAAAGTCAGAATTAAATGTATATAGATCAAAGGAAGTTTTTTTTATATATAAATTTACATTAAATCGATTCGCTAAATTCACTTAAATTTTAACAATAGAGAACAGTTTCACGTCTAGTGTAGGAAACTGTGAGGCGAGTCTTCCTGATCTTCATCTCAGTTAAGCCACTTGTTTTTCACTCCGACCCTGAACACGTTTACATATACCTCTCGCGCAAACCAGTAATTACATTCTCGTCTCTTGGAAATGCCCGTCGTAATCCAATTTTATTACCAGAAAAATTCCCGCTGCGTTAAAAAAAAGCATTGTAATCTTTTCAACCATTGTACCTTTTATTCCCACAGAAAATTTATATCTGAAAATCCTTATCTTTGTTTGGGCGAGGAAACATAAGTTCCTTTATCGAGGAATGCGTTTCTAAATCGTCAATATTTTTCAAAACTTATGTACTTATGTTTAAAATTCATTTTCTTATTCAATTTTCAGGATTTTTATCGAATTTACCAAAATTTATCAAATACCTGAAAAAAAATTATTTATCATACAATTCTACAAGTTAATTCCGGCAAATGTAAAAATTCCTCATTTGCACGTGTCTGCAACTGTTAGATGGGTCAAGACCGGCAAGTCAATTGGCCTGATGAGCGATTAAGTGCGTTACGTTTAAAATTATTGGCATCTCATTTATCAGTTATATTAGTTTATGATGTCAGAAGGATCATGTAAATATTTTTTTATATTACTTAAAAAACTTTGCATATCAAGCTAAATTGATTTTCTCGCTTGTCGCTATTCACATCCAATGACAAAATTTATTGATAGTCTCGTTGTTCGTCATTACAATTCAATTCACACGTGTTTTCCACGTTAAAACGAGTTATATTAAAACGACAAAAAGGAAAAAATTTATTTGTTAATTTATATCACCAAAAAGGAAGTAATAAAACGTGCGTAACATGCAATGATGTCATGTTCTAATTGTGGCATGTTGGCTAATTGTCAAACAAACGTATTCTTTGAAATAATGTTACTCGCTCTCATTAAAGACTCCGTTAACACGAACTTAATAATGCTAATCCAGTACGCACTGAGCTGGTCTCATATTGTCGCAGCAAACAAAACGTTTAATCTTTCCAGCAGACTATGATTTTTTCTTACGGGAAGAGACTCTTGATTATTTAAAAGATATTAATGAATAATAGCTGATCTTAATGTGTGAAACCAAAGTGGATTATATTTTTGCTGATTATATTCTCATTGCAAAAGAAAAAAATTTGTTACTACTGAGAAAAAGAGCATCGCTTTACTTTGAATAAATTAAATATTAGATTTTTTATTTATTAATAAATAATAGATGGTCTGATGAATATGAAACAGGAATGAATCATATTGATACAAATTGTACTCTTGTAAAAGAAAAAAATTTTTGTTACTATTGAACGAAAGAGCATTGCTTTATTTTGAATAAATTAAGTATTAGGTTTTATTATTAATAAATAATAAATCTAATGAAACAAAAACTATACTGTTGCAGATTATACTCTTATTGCAAAAGAAAAAAATTGATTGCTATTGAGAAAAAGAGCTTTGCTTTAAATAAATTAAGTATTAGATTTTTTTAAATAAAAAACGCACATTTCTCTGGCAAGTAAAATTATGAAGAACAAAATTTTAAAACTACTTGCGTTTTAATGATAAAAGAATAAGAAAAAAAACAAAGAATCTTCGGCATTCAGTACGAAGTATCTCAATTTTATTGTCCCATAAAAATAGTAATACTTGTAAGAATCTAGCATTTTAATATTGTGTATTATTTAAATTATTAAATATTACACTGCGCTGAGTTATGAGGGACGCAATCTTCCCCAACGAGAATAAATTTAATCTTACCTGAAAGTAAATCATCATGATTACTGGAGCACCGGTTTATCACGGAGATTTCTGTTGATAAGAACGTCTTAACAACAGCGTCTTGTAACGAGACGTACTTGCGATTGCATTTTTGCGCCGCCGATGGCTTTATATGTAGTGACGATGGCACTCACTTAAGCATTCTCGTTTACACGCATGTTTACACATCCATTCTTTCGAATCTGGGAAAATCCCAGTCGAATCAGCACAATATTCATCCGTAATGGATCGCAGCTTTTGCTATTATTGGAAAAAGAGGAAGAATTGGTAAGAGACATCTGTTCGCACAAATTGTATAACAATGTTAATATTAATTATACAGCGTAGAAAAGCTTTGGAAAACCCAGAGAAGTTGTTTACCAACGTCGATTTGCTTTATCATCTTTAATAATTCAAATAATGACAAAAAGAATTAACTAATAAAATAATTCAATAAAAAAAATTCACTTACTAATAAAAAAATATTATTACTGAATACAATTCTTTCAATTTTTATTCAGAATTAGACAGTGACAAAAAATTTTTTATTTAATGGATAAGAATTCAATTAACGAATTCAACATGATAAAAATTTAATTCGTAAATTTATTGCTCAATTAATGAAAAACAATCTAGATTTTTTAATTCTATCATTAATTTATTGAATTAATTTAATTAAATCTTCGATATTCACTTAATCAAATTGATCTTATCAAAATCTTATCGATAATATGATATGAAATTGATTGAAAATTAGTTTCAATTAGAGCAAGTAGATTTCCTTTTCTGAATAATTAATCAAAAAATTATTAATTTGATAAAATGGCCAACATTCCGTTATCTAACAATTTATCTAATGATCGGTATGTCTTATATTCTTAAAATCAATTTGTACAAGTTATTATTATTATCTAAGAAAATAAACGAGAAAAGACTTAATAAGGGCATAATCACAATTTAAGCATTTCGTTCGGATATCAGGTTTTTATTTAACAAACGTATAACAGTCAAACAATAAAAACGTATTTTAAAGTGATTTCTTAAAATAGAGATGCTTTGTAAGTACATTATTTTTCTCTGTAAGAAAGAAACTTGTCTGAAAAAATTAATAAATGCAGCAAAGAACGTATTAATATAAATAGCTTTTATTATTCATCTCTTCATCACGAAATAATACTAGATTGATGCATTCGTTTCTCTCAAATAAACTTGAAACTAAACAGTCTTAAAATGTTAGAATAGTAATTGGAATTTCATTGCACTTCTTCTTTCCCAAACGATTTTTTTAAAAAGTTTCTCTTTTAAAAAAGAATTTAAAAACTACCTACGTTTTAATGATAAGAGAAAAACAAAGAATCGCCACTCAGTATCAGTACAAAGTATCTCGATTTTACTGTTCTATAAAAATACTAAGTAAGAATCTAGCACTTTAATACTGTGTACATGCGTATACTGTATATAGAACAACGATGAATTCCTACGTATAAAATTCAGGAACAACAGAACGCCGCGTCGAAAAGAAAACATGGAGTATCGATAACAAAGCTGTTTTATAAAAATAATAATCGCGGCGTTGACTAATTCAACGATTAAAAAACTATGTACATGATTTGAGCTACAAGTTGAATTGTCAGCTAAAATGCGTCTGTTTCAACTGCCGTCACGCTCAGATTTGGACGGTTCAATGTTACTTTCATCACTCGCGGATGAAGATTTATCGTTATTTCTGACCCATACGTGGAAGCCTGCACCACTTCGACATTGTTGCACGATATTAACGGTGCCCATTGCAACGTATAATACGGTCAGAACCAGAAAGTAGCTGCCGTAGACGAAAAACTGAAATGTGAATAATTCTCTGCGTTATTTGAGAAGACACACGTAATATCCGATTTCGAAGCATTAGCATCTTACCTGCTGCCTGATGTCTAGCAAGAGCGTGTTCACGACCACGAGCGTTAGTAAGCTCTGCGTTAATAACGCGAAGAACGTATTCACACCGAACACAAGGGCGTAGCTATCCTCGGATATATATTTGGCGACTTCGAAGCTACGAACAAGCGAAAGCAAAGTGTTCTTTGATTCCTTTCTTTCTGCATTTATCCTTAACGTAATTTTATTCAAATCCCGAGTTTATCTCAATTTCCGATAGAGGTATTTTTCGACTAAATCGCGTTAATTGCGGATTCACCTTGCAACAGTGACCATGGTGTGGTAAATCACGCCAAAAACGATGTATCCGACATACAGAAGCCAAATGTTGTAGCTATAAGAACATCCTAATAGTATACCGCCTTCTAGCAGTGAGAAAACGGACAACATTACGTCTCCAATTAAAGTCCAATTTAATTTCACTTTTCCTACAAAAAATACGGCCACGGCACCTGGTGACATAAAAAAATTTATAAAAAAATCACTGCTTTCATATAATTTTGTTTAATTAATATCCCTCCATCGCGTTCTTTCATCTTATCGATCAGTTTTAAATAAGTTTTCAATTGAATTTATCGATAAAAAATATTCAACGCATCTAATCTCATGATTTGTGTTCAATCGATAAGTAATTTTGCTTGGATTATTAAATTAAATAGCATTTTTTAATTAAAACATAAATGAGATGTTCTTTTAAAATATTATATTTTAAAAATTAAATTATTATTATAAATGTATTTTAAAAATAACATTTTCTTATCTACAGTATATTCATAGTACATTTATTTTTTTTCTCTTATTTTGTAATAAAGATAAACAGCCACCAAGATTGTTTATTACTTTAACGTATTACGTTATCAACCATCTCTATTAAGCTTATCTCATCAGTATCTACTTATTTCAGATTAGAACGAATTACTCTATTCTTAGTAAATTGCATTAATAAGATTGTACTATCGCATAGATACAAGGGATAGATATAACTAATTGTTCAAGAATTATTCTATTGTTTTGACCTCCTAGTTTGATTTTACCGAGTTTGAACAAGATGCGCGTTTCGCCAGAGGCAGCCGAAGCATCTTACCCACAATTGCGTAGATGAAATCCACTGCGCCGTTGTAAATCCTGGCGTCTGGCTCCACCGCGGTTTTCCACAATAGCTGAATATAGCTAATGACTTGCAGATATCCGCAGGTGGCTAGTGCCCACCAAATCGACCACTTAGCCACGCGGTAATTGGTATAGGCCTGCACAAAGTGTTTCCACAGCAGCGCATACGCGTTCCTGACCTTGCGGAGCAACGGTGCGCCTGGCATTGCGAAACGGCAACACGTTTTCCCATTCTCGACTTTAGGCGACGATTCTTGCGGACTATTCGAGTGTTGTGAATAATGATCGAGTGCCCCTCTCCCTTGCTCCTCGTCGGAGACGCTGGTGCGATGGAAGTACATGGATTGCTTTACAGAAGGCAGGAAAAATGACCAGACCGTTGCAAAAGTGCATGCTAGGAAACAAAATACATGTTATGTAACATTACGTTATTTTTAAGTGTTTCATACATAAAAGAATGTCAATGTTTATAAATGATAACATTATTTTGCGCAAGCTGTGTGTAGAAATCTATCCAAATTACGATTAAGTCATAATTGGACAATTAGTTTGAACATTTAATTTATTTGTATACCTCGTGAGCTATCTTATCTCGCGTACCTGAAAGAGTTATAAAATTGAGCTGATGATAATTCAGCAGATCGAAGGAAGCCGTTAATTGCGCCACGAGGCCAGACATGCTGCGGCCGAACAGCGTAGCCGCCTTGGTATGCCCCGTCACCTCCTGGTAGTGTTTCTTGTCTACTTTGGCGTATATATAAGTGTAATAGGCTACTTCTGTGGAGAAGAACAGGCCGTAAAAGAACTCCAAGATCTGAAATACTATCACAGTTTTTCCGAGTATTATCATGAGGAACGTGACGATGCCGGAGAGACCGCATAATACAATGATGGGTTTGTATCTGACAAAGTCTGTGATTAAGAAGACAAGTATCAACGTCGATAACCAGCTGTACGTAGACACAGGATAGATCTGTTGGTTCACCTGAAAGATCGAACGTATTGTCAGCATCATTTGAGCATTAAATGGACATAGATTCATTCAATATATTTTCAAAATTTACTTCGTCATCCGTAAAATTCTTCCATGGCCCAGTTAGGTAATCAGTCACAAAAGATTCAGAGGGCCGGAAATCCTTGAAGCATCCAAATATGCATAAGATAAACGAGATTTTGGCCCAATGCATTCTGCCTTGTGAACGCCTGCTCCGTTGTGCAATGGATTACCTCACGAAGTGTTTAAGTAAATCCTCAGTCCATCTCTACAAAGAAAAAGAAAAGACATATTGATTTATTCCAGCATTAAGTAGAAATAAAATATGCATTAAGTAGAAATAAAATATATTTAATATATTTATTAAATTTACATTACATATGCTATTACATTTTCATATTTTAACGAAACATTTAATACAAAAATGTTTAATACAAAACGTGCAAAAATAAAAGACGTTTAGTTCCATTTAATGCTGCTAGATTTTATCTTAATTTTGTCTTTAATTAATCATTTTTCACATCTTACCTAACATCTCAGTCATCAATGTCTGTTCCAATTGAACGTTTCGAATACTTATGCTATATTACATTTAACCTTACCTTTAAAAGGTCTTGAACATTCCTCCACGCTATACTGTTCGCTACTGCTTGTTACTGCCTTCTACTGCCAAATTAACTAACGTGCCAGGCATCGAACGATTCGAACGAGATAATTTAAAAGTGATGGAAACTTCAAGGCTGTATTGCAGCGCACCTTAGCGAGAAAAATCGTAACGAGTTAAATCATGAATGAATAACGAACAAACTTTAATCGTGTAAAAAGTTATTGTATTCTAAAAATAAACATATAGAAATTAAATTTTAATAATAAGATCTTTCAAATTACGAGATTTAAAAGATTTTAAAAATCCGATTGGCTACACCATATTGTTGATACATTTCAATTCTCTTTCCTACTGTCGATAATCTAGCAACGTTCTTATCTTAAAAAAATTTTAATTTAATTATAAAATTTAATTTGTTTTAATCTATATTTAAAATTTTCAATTTATATATTGTGTAAAATTTAATTAATGTAGGATTATTTTTAACCTATTGTTGCGCCCTCAGAGGAGATTCGCTCCGACTCTTTCGCCCACTTGCAGGCACCCGTGGGGTCGCAGAAATGAATAAATAAATATGAATAAATGAAATGAATAAATGAACAAACTCGAGAAAACTCTTAACTATTTATTTATAAATGTCAATGACACATTAATACAGCCGTCACGGCGGCAGCTGACAGGACGAAATCTGACAGGCGATCAAAGTAAATAAATCTGAAACGTTAGCGGCTCAATTCGGTTCAATATACAAAGCCTTTCTAGCGCGGGCGCAACAATATATTTTTATTTATTTTTATATATTATATATTATACAATATGTTTTTACATATTTTATATTGTATATATTTTTATATATTTTTTTGTATCAATAATATGGTGTATAAGAGTGCTTTCCAGCAATGACACTGTGTAACACAGTGAATCATTTCATCTCTCTTTAACATTCAGATCAAACAAGGACAAAATGATGCACTGTGTTACACAGTGTCGTCTGTGTACGTTGCTGGAAAGCATCCTATATTTGATGTATGTATATATGTGTGTGTATGTGTGTGTGCGCGCGCTTCTACTGTACGTATTTGTTTTGTACTTCTTATAGTTAATGTAATTATTTTTTTACATTTAAAAAAAATTAAGCAAGTATCTTCTGTGAAAAAAATTATATTATCATAATACAAATTTTCCAATTGATATAATAATAATAATAAAATGCAATACAGAACCATATCCTATACTATTCTTCCAGTAGTATGTCTCAATGATAAAACGGACAGAGTTTTAGTTTCAACGAAGCCCACTACGAGCCGCCACTGTGTCTACTTTATAATTGAAATCGTAGTACTTACGAATCGACGATAAATCAAACGAATATTCTGCAATATAATTTAATATTGAATAAAGTGGGTTTTTATTTCTAAATAACATATAAGTTTAACCAATCACACGCATCTTCTATTCATTGGTAATACATATCAGCAGCGAATCAGACATTTTATTATTTTTAACAGAATACAATTTTCGATTATTAAAAATTTGTTACACAAAGGGCATCCCGTAATAGTATAACGATAGCAATGTTATTTTCTCTGAAGTGCTGGCTACGTCGACGATCGCCACCCCTTCTTCGGATCGTCGGATTCAACAAGGGGGGATGAGCCGACGATGATGGGGGATACGGGTTGAACTTTGCGGGCCTCTCGTAGATCCCGCTCGTCGGCTCGTCGAGAAGCGCGCGCGCGATTTTCGAGTTCGTCCCGCAATTTCTCGTACTCGATGTGCGGACGTGGCGGAAACGAATCGTTGTCCCATTTGCTGTGGATTGACGATTAAGGTAAGCTACTCTTCATTGTATTTAAAGAGCACACTTTCTCACATAGAAACTTCATAACACAAAGAAAAACTTTGCCCACGTAAATGTGCGACATTTATTTCATATAGATTATTTTCTAATTATACATTCTTGTTTATTGAAATTGCAATACACAAAGAAATCCATGCATTAAAAATACAAGATTTTATTTTTTAAATTAATTACTATAAAAATTAAATCTATCGCGCGATTACGACTTTTCAATAATGCAATTTCAATAAACGGCAAACATTTATTTTTTTCATGTATCTTTTTCATTTAACGCGCTTCAACACTTCATTTCTTCGTTCGAAGACGCATCGGTCGTGACGAAAATAATAAAGACAAAGAACGGAAAAATGCAAATGGAACCTCAGGGCCCGCGTCTTGCGAAAGTACGAAATAACTGGCGAAAAAGGGAGCATCATAAAATTATTAACGAAAATTTCTGAGAATTAAAGACAATTATATAACTCATTAATTCTTAATTGCTTGATAATTAAATTTATTCTATTTTTGCTAAGAGGATTTTTATCTCGATGTTGTTTTCTTCTTTTTCTTTTTTCTTCTTTTTATCATTAATATAAATCAATACACACACACACACACACACACACACACACACACACATATACACATATATACGCACGTTAAGCATTTATGTACAGAAGAATGATGCTACAATCCATTTAAAAATATTTCCAATTCTAAATTGAACATAATCAACAAATTTGCCGATCCCATTTCTTTTTCGCCAGACCTCGTATGTTCTTCATTAATATTAAAATGGAATAGGGCGCACAGATGCCGCCGTATTCCATTTTAATATTAATGAAGAAGTTGATAACATACTTAGAAACCGTTAAAGGGACACTTGACAGTGTTAGAGAAAAAAAAAAGTACGTAGGCGTCCCCGTGGAGGCGTTTTCGTCACGACCCGATACGCCGTGAGGAGAAAGGAAAAGACATGACACTTCGATCAGACGCCTCTCGCATCCCGCCGGTCGTGAAGCTAAAGAGTCAGGCCGGATTTCGTTGAACGAGTCGATCAACCGCCGTCGTGCGCGATCGCGATCGTGGATCGACCGATCTGATCTCTTGTCGGGGGTCTCTCCTTGCCGGAGAGTTTACCGTCTCGTGCAAAAACGACGTTCGCCCCGCC
Source organism: Tetramorium simillimum (assembly GCA_011636635.1). Classification (NCBI taxonomy): domain Eukaryota; kingdom Metazoa; phylum Arthropoda; class Insecta; order Hymenoptera; family Formicidae; genus Tetramorium; species Tetramorium simillimum. The sequence goes on along the minus strand of VBVQ01004477.1, from coordinate 237 downwards.
GCAACGTCGCCGTGGCCGGTGCGAACAAATCGTCGCTTCTTCGCAGTCAGTTTTCATTCAAGGTGTCTGCGAACAATGCCGGATGACGCTAGGGCACTTGTTGCCTTACTGACGATCACAACGTGAGCAGTCAGTCGTGATCCGCGGATCATCGGGGAGATAATGATTACAGAACAGACCTGGAGCATGATGCTGGATAGCGATGTCACGAGCATCAACGAGTGAGTAAATCAATCC
>VBVQ01004476.1:0-14676 GCA_011636635.1 Tetramorium simillimum | reverse complement strand
GTGGCGTGTACGGGGGATGGGAACGAGGTGGAGGAAGCGATTAATTTCACAGCGCGATTCATAATGGAGCCCCCATCAATCATCGCCGCCGGTTACGCGCGCGCCGCCCGAACTCCGGTGCGCGATAATTAATTCCGAAAAATTATTAATCGCAATAATGTCCTCATTTACACAGAGCCGGCTGTTGCAGCGGCGTGCGCGACGTCGGTTTGCTGAGCGATTCGTTGGAACTCCGTCGACGCGCGCGCGCGCGCAAGCCGCGTACTTAATTACGTACGATTTACCTAATCGAGGATCTGTAATCGAGTTATACGTATCACGCGAAATATCGTTTCCGCATGGATCTTGCGGAGTGCAGGCTTGGCGCCAAATCTATTTTATCCGATAAGAAATGTAATCAAAATTACATCTAATGATAAGATAAGTCTGAATACTGAGACACACACACGCTCTCTTTCTCTCTCTCTCTCTCTCTCTCTCTCTCTCTCTCTCTCTCTCTCTCTCGCTACTATAATCTCGCTATTTTATAATATATCAGAATCATCAGAATCGTAATTTGTTATATAAATACATCAACGATACTAACTAATTTTACCTGAATTTTTTGAATGCAATGTATATATCGTTTTCAATCGCATATTTACGAAAATATGCAATATTAATATTACACAAATTGTTATATTTAAATTAATTCTCAATTAATAATGCGAATTATTAATGAATTGTAATATTCAGCATTTATAATATGAACGTTTTATGCATACTTTTTACAAATGTAAGATCAATTTTACAAATCTGGATTATTACGAATCAATAAGTTTGTTTTAATTAAATATTAATTAAAAACATTTACGAAAATATAAATGAATATAGTCAAATTAAAGGAAGTTGACGAAAATAATAAAATAAATAATAAAATTTCAATCCAACACATAAATTCTTATATTTTGCAAAAATTGTGTTATCGATCCAACACCGAGAAAATTGCTAAACTATAAACTATAAAAATCTTTTATATGTTTTGTATGTTTTGTGATCCTATAGGCATCCTGAAACTGTCAGCTGTAATTTACATATAAAAAAGTTTTTTGTTTACTATCTAAAAAGGTACCATTTTGTTTACAATTTTATCACAAATAAAACATGAATAGCACATTTCATGAATCGATACATTCATTTTCATTTTTTGCGATATTTGATGAATTACGTGACTAAATAATAGATGTAGTTTAGTATATATAGTACTCTCTATAAGAGAAGAAGAAGAAGAAATGGGAGAGAAAAAGAGAAAAATAAAAAAAAAAGACAAAGAAATTGTATAAAAATCTCTATTATCAAGGAAATCAATTTACTACACGGTTAAGTAGTTATAGACAGCATATAGTCAGACATATTCCTGTTTCTCGTTCAGTTTTTATATTATCACTTTTAACAGTAGATTTACACTGTATTTTATCATAGTGGATACTTGTGACATATTGACAAAATATTATATAAAAAAATACATTAATTTTTACATGTATATTTTATAAAACTTGGAGAATATGCAATATATTATAATATTATTGTATACATTTGCCACGAGAACATCATTTGCTTCATTTTATAATAATTAATTCAAAAAATTTACGTGGTCAAATATTTATTCACGTATTTCATGGTACTAGAAAAAAAAATTATTAGCCTTTAATGTTTTTCGGTAATTGGTTATTTTATTAAAGAAATGATTTGGAAAGAACTGTGTCTTTCAGGGGTAAAGGGGGAGGGGGGAATCAAAGTAGATGTATTTCGAAAAGGTGAGTTAGCAACAGCAACCTTTACGAGGCACGCGTGTATTTGTACATAAAGACATGTGTACATATGTATATATGTCGCGGGTCGTGCTTAACAGCCCGCGACGTCGTAAATTGATAGTAAATGTCACATCCGGATTGCAGAATAAGAACGCGCTTCTGTGGGAAAGCCCCCACTGACGGCAATCACTTAGTCGCTCACTTCGCGAGACACGAATGCGCCTTACATTGGTCTCGCTGACGGTCGTAATTCCGTGACATTGATATTCCTGCGAAAGCCGGGATCCACCGGAAAATAATTCGTCGGCACGACACGTCTCAAAGTGTATTTCGTCGTTTGACACAGAAATCGTTTCGAGTTGGGATGTACGTTTTTTTTTATTATTATCACTATTCAGCTTAATAACTGATGAAAAAGATTATCTAAATCAGTTGTATCTTTCCGCTTCTTTATTTAACTGAAGCTCTATTTGAATCTATCTTTATTTATGTATTTTGGAATGTTTTAAAAAAATTGGTATTGTCGATAATATGTATTATTGTATTGCTTGGTACCAACAATTCACTTTTACGAATCTTGCACATAATTCACCGTAAAGTAAATCCAATTATTTGTTCAATACACATTTTTAGATTGTATTCGTGCTCAGATTATAATCGAAGCTATGAATGATATTGCCAACGAGAAATAAGAAATGTTGAAGTGCAATACAATATACTTACGATCTTATAGCTTTACCAGCAAATCAATACGTGATAAAAGATGGATAAATTGATCAAATAAATTTTTATCGACGCGCATCTAATTTTAACCGTTCATTGTTCGATGCAACAAATATTTTATTATGTTCTGAGATTTATCATACTTACAAACATTAAAATTTTGATCGACATCGAACAGTCGGTACTTTTGCGCCGGTACTTTTGACCTTTAGCTTTGCTTGACGTAAGTGTTCTTATACTGGCGAAATCGGTGAACTTATTTATAAACCGCTAATATAGAGCAAAGTTCAGGTGGCAATGAGATTACTTCTAATAACACAGCTATTCACGCTAATTGTTTTTATTGCGACCGATGTCGAATAATCTACGTTTGAAATATCAGCGCAAAGCATCAAATTGCTATCGTTCAAAAATGCATATAGCGTTTTTACGAAATTTTCTTCTCCTTCGTCCTCAACCTGATTTCTTTATTATCGTAAAGTCCACGCGATCCGTAGGCTTTTTTACCTTTCCGTGTACCTGGAACGGCAGAGCTAAGAATATATACATGGAAGAGACTTGCATTATTCAGGAAATTACTCCCCCCCGCATTAGAATGTCTCGCATTTAGAACGATTCACGATCAGATTATTCGTTAGTTCTGCAATCTTCTAATAGGAGGATTGTACGAGTCATGTAAAGAGAAACCGGTTATTTACATTTTTACTTGTCTATTTTGAAGTTTTTAAATTTCTCCTGTAAACTGGATATAGACAAAAGGGAATAGAGAATTGGCACACACATTGACTTTCATAACACATATTGGAAGTTTTGATTTGAAAGGGTATATGTATCATATTGTTACACTTATTAAAATCTGATATTTTTATGTCGGAAGAGTTGAAAAATAATATTTAAAATGGAAAAAGACCGATTATTTATTTCATTCCACTTAGTCAAATTGCAATATTTGTTGCATATAATTATTGCCTATATTGTAGAAGTGAAATTATGAAATCACATTAATATTAATACTTCCCCTTATTCTAGTTTATTTCTGTATCTTTATTAATTCTATTCTTTCGCTACGTTTTTAAATAGATTGATGTATTTCGATTAAAAATTAGTATTTTGCGCTCGACCCTTATTTCACAATCACGTTCCACGTCGTATCCGTTTTCGCCCAGTTCTCTCTTCACATTTGAGGAGCGTATAAACGATCAGACGTCAGTGACGTTTCTCGATCTCACTTCGGTTGCGGACGAAATCGGGAGACGGGGAAAACGGATAAATGGGCGTATTCGTTGAAGTAACTGCCAGACAATCGATAGCTCGACTATCCCTGGTAACGCTTCGTTGTGTCTCTCAATTTCGAAGCGGGGCTTCATGAATAACCAATGGCCTGGGAGGGACCCCGAACCCGTCCCAGGAACACCGACTGGCACCGAGGCCCGCTTCCATCCCTTCGGAATCGACGTTGCAACACGCGATCCCGGGCCGGGCCGGGCCGGGTCGGGTCGGGCCGAGTGCTCTGTGATTCCGATGAACCAATAAGACGACGATTGCGGGCGTCGTCGAGGGTGACGTTTTCGTTTCGTTCCTTTTCGCTTTCTCGTACGCCTCCCACCCACGCACCTCCAACGGAGTCCCGGAGTAAAGGAGAATCGGAAGCTAAGGGCGCATCTACACGACTCGCTCTTGATAATCCCTCGAGGTACGCGAAGGCAGAAAATGGCTTTCTTATTGACCATGTTCTTAAGTTCAATAGCGCACACGAGATCCATTGGCGAAAGCGTCGTTGCGAACAATAGAAACTGTGCTACAATCGATATTCGTTGACGGGTTTACTTATTCGTTGGACGATATTATGTATTATTGCTTATTGGAAAAAGATAACGTATGTAAGTCTGGAAAGAGATTGAATAAAATCTCAAATTAGTTAAAATTGGCTCTGTACAATGTCTTTCTTTTACAAATTGTTATCAATAGATAATAAGATCTACAATAATTTACACAACACCGAATGAACGTTATAGATTTTAATAATGGGTAATTGGAATAGTAATTTACTTTAATGCCGGTGTTACTTTAATTCAATCTCAATTAATCTCGTAATCAAGTCGCAAACGAAGTCTTCACGGGATTTCTTCATAGCTGAAACACCCGTGCAGATTAAAAGTTTCTTCGCAGGCAACTTAAAACGAGTCTTAGCGACTCTTTAACGAGCTCTCCTCGCACCAAATCCAAAATGCTCTTCTCTGGTTCGCAACTTAGTAAAAGCCGGCGATTGCAACCGTGCTTTCGAAAGTTTCCCGAGCGCTTCTGCTACCGAACATCAGACGCGAGATAGTAGTGCGGTCCGAGAAACGCCAACCGCTCCTTGAGTGCGTTACGGATCTCTCACGGTCATCAGAAAATTAGGTCGTCCCGTGTCCGGTGTACTTCGATTAAATCCTTAGCCTTAGCCGTTGTCCAGTTTCATTTCCGAAGTTTCTGGGCACAGTGGAATGGGGGATCCCGAGGATCCGGCTGCCGGCCGGACGGGGGACCCCCCGGTTGGACTCGGAGTTCCTGCCTCACAGATCTCGCTGTCGAAGCTCCGCGACGATAATCTTCGCTGTAATTGCGTCCGAACGCGGCGTCTCCGGACTCTTGGTCTCGATCTGGCCAAGAACTTCTCAGATTAAACGCTTAATTGCACCGCCACTATCTCTTTCGGCCAGGAGTCCTCCTCTACGAGAGCCGATCGCACTGTTCCACCGTTCTAGATGCCGCGATTACCGCGCGCAATCCGACCGCGCTTGATCGGGAGATGGCCTTCGCCCGAGTCCTTTAAAGACCTTAATTAAGTCTTCGACTCGGTCGACCTGCGGAGCAGGGTCTTCCCGTGGAAAGTCTAATCATGTAATTTAAGTCGGAAGTTAATTTTGGCACACATCTGCTTGGTGATTAAGGGCATTTCTTACGTAGCCTGATGAAAGTACTTGAAGTTTAAATCTCTTTCTTCATATTTCTCAATTTCATAATGTTCTTCAGAAATTTTGGGGGCACAAATTTTTGCTTGATACGAATAAAAAGATTTTTCCATATTTATAACATTTTAATATGTTGCTTTCGAACTTGATGGAAACTAAATGTTTAAAATTAGATATATCAATAGAAAATCATATAATAATAATCATGATAATAGAAGTTGTAAAAATCATTAAAATAGACACTATAATAATTAACTTTCAAATGAAACTTTCGTAAAAGTTTACTTGAAATTAACTGTAAAGAAAATTCTATTTTTTGCTCTACTTTTTAAATTTTTCTGATAAAATCTCTTTTATCTGTACTAACGCAAAAATGCTTCTCCAATAAATATCAAATGATTAAAGAATCTGAAGAAAGCAACGAATGATGTAGGACACAATGTATAATTCAAGATATGTAACAATACCCATTTCAAAGAAAGTTCTTTCAGTGATATAACATCAATAAAAACTTTATCTTGAAAGTCTCGAGTGCTTTTGAGAAGAGCTCTTGTTAGCCAATGGAAGTTCTCCTCGAAGTCACCGGCTCGATTCGCACCTAACGTCGAAATTTCGCCCGCCTTCTCGAGATTGGTCATTAACCTACGCCCGGACCATTGTTCTCGTTTGCGAATCGGCTAAGACGCGCACAATACACTCCCGGACCACCCATTATCCTCCCGAGATTACCGTTGACTGCCGCTTCGAGTTCTTAACTTCGACGAGGTCGAAGGTCCTTACGAAAGAACTGAAGTTCGAGCTGCGTCATTCGCTTGTACCTTGAGAGCGAATAGCTCGATACGAGCGCTTAATTGCGACGACGCTACAGTTTGTGATTATCACATTCTAAAAATACTAAACTATTTTACGTGCAGTTTAGTGTACCTTAAACGAATTAGACGTTTCAAGTAGTATTATAATATTTAAGTACATATAAACCGCATCAATATATTTCATACACATAAATTTTCAGCTTATATTTGAATCTCACATTTTATTTATGTGCCCTACAATGTTATTTTACACTAATAATTAATAATACTAATAATTTCAATTTCATAACATGAATATTTTTAAATAGTATCATTATATGACGAAATATTTAAATTTTTATAATAGTATGAATATGTATGAATATGTGTCTGAGTTAGTAATTCATATTAAACGAAACTGTCAAATTTATTTAAAGATTCATAATCATGTAATGAATTATTTCAATTTATTTCAATTTAATCAATATTTTTCTGCGTTTATTATGAATTAATATTTTGATCGCAGTTATAGTAAAATAATATAGTATAATTAAGCTGATAGCTTTTGTTTTACTGAGCAACTCTCTCCCAGGACAAGTGAATATATAGGAATGAAGGATGTTGGAAGCGCGACGTTTCCTAATCTTTCACAGTTTGCGGCTACGCAGTGAGGTCAGATGGTCGTGCAGGGATGAAACAGATTAGAACAACTTAGTTTGGGAATCTCATGAATTTCCAATTATCAACTTGGCGTTCCACCGACGACCTACCATTTCTACCGTCTATGAATTCTACTCCCTTCTTGTCGGTCCGCACTATTTCGCCGAGAAAGTAATCATCCTGATCATCCGTGAACGTGTGCTACTTTTGTCACGCTTGAATGTCGCGTTTGCCAAATCCTGGAAATAAATATTATCGCGTATAAAGATTGCATTTTGGTGTAAGGAAAAAGGATTCAGATAGGTAGATAAACCAAATGCTCTTAGAAAATTAATAATGCACAATTATATTGAAATATTTTTACACGAATTAATGCCAAGTATTATTTTAAGAAATGTGAAAATTATAAGTACTTTAAGTATCAAATAATAATGTGCTTGATATACTTATAAATACGAGTGTTATTTTTTACCGTAATTTTACTAACGAATCTCGGCATAAGGTACAAGCACAGAGTGAAAGATGTAGGTGCACTTTAAGGAAAATAACATAATTGAGTGAGAGAGATGTTTTCGCGGAGCTCAGCTCGTTAAGTTTTATTAATCCGGCGCGAAGTATAATCTGAGTAAGGGGCTTGAAATACCGCAAGAATCTCGGGATGACACGCGTAGGAAGACAGGGGTGGTTTTGAAAAGAGGGGACGAGAAGCACGAGTGAAGAAATCGATACGTGGAGACAAGCCTATTAGTCTTCTTCTTAAAGTCCTTAATTAAATGTAATTGCGAAAATCAGACGGCGAGCCCACAGGCGCAGCTGTTTATAATTAATTCGATTTCTTTCCAAGATGAACGTCTTATTTTTGAGTTATCGGAACTCTCTACTTTACCAGTCTATGGCTTTCGATATTTCGAGGGGTATCTATCTGTCTTGTGCGAACTCACCGTCCTCGTGGGAGAGAGGCACGGAGAGAGCGTGAAAGGGACAGGACCCTGCAAAACTTTTTCAATCGGCGTCCTTTCCCCCCCTCCCCTCTCAATTCGACCACGCCGACGTCGGGAATGTCGGGTATCCTGTAACTATTCGCCAATGAATTTCAGGCTTTTCAGAGATCTCTTTCGTTTTTCTTATCGGGAAGAGGATCGAAGTCGGCGAAGTTATCTCGCGGATATCCCCTTACAATGTCCACGCGAATAGGATCGGATTGCTGTGGCTGTGCCGCGAAATTGATCTCAATAATATCCCCCGAACGTATCGAGTCTTAATTTCGGTGGTTGTTCTTTGTTGTACGATCTGATTGTCATTTGATCGGTTTGCGAGAGAAAATAAGTAAACTATGCATGACGAGAATTGAAATAGAAAATATCATTGACAGCGTGACACTCGTATGGCACTCGATATCTTCAAGTGTCACGTTTGTCGCGCTGCTGCAATTATCTCGATTGATTCCGTTTTTAAATATAATATCAAGGTGCCGATATTGAATCATCTCCAGCCTTTGGCTCAATTGAAACAGTAGGGCGACCGTGTTAATTAATTCAGATGGGATAATTAAATCTTTTTCCTGCCCAACTTAGTCGAAGTCTTTAATTTTTTCGCAAACTTCTGCAGGAAAGATTTTGAAGAAAAATTCTTTCATTAAGAATATAATTTTGTATGCTCCAAAAATAGAATTCAGAAATTAAGAAATTAATACTATTGCATAATGCAAGCGATATATTAAGAAATTTAATTATTGAAAATTATTAAGCATCACATTTATTTTATTATATTATAATTGTAATATTGATCACGTTTATTACGCAAGTTCAGTCGAGCTTTCAATATCTGAAAATATATCCTGTATTATTAAATGAAAGACTTTTGCAATTTTACGATGTTTTACAACATGATTTATATAAATATTATGTGAGCTATTATATGTACAATAACTATAAAATGCTATTTTTTTCGTGATTACAAATGGACATTAAAATAATTTGTTTCAAGTTAAGATACGAATTTAATAGGGATTAAAATTAAGTTGAAAATGCAAAGTTGTAATTAATTTAGAACCGAAGCCAAGTAATGCAAGACAGTCGAATTAATTAATTTGAATTCGTTAATTAGATCGTCTTTCTGGTGCAGTATCGTCAAAACTGATCCTCCCAGCGAGCGTTTGACAGAGTTTGAAGAAGTGGCGCGAGATGTTTCGTCTTTCTCGTCTAGTTTCCACGACGGTAAACACTCCCGGTACCTCCAATGGCAACGGTGGCCACGAGACGAAAGTGTGTGGGACAAAAAGTAGATAAATGGTGGCCGGATGGCGAGGGTGGGCCAATCTATCACGCCCCGGGGGAGTGTTATTGACAGTGCAAGAACTGTCTAACCCTCGACCTCGTCTTTCTCTCTCTTTCTCTCTCTCTCTCTCGCTCGCTCGCTGTCTTCCCCCGGTATATTCCCGGGCCTCGAGCCTCCTCCGCGCTGTGCGATCCTCATTCTTCTTTTCCCGACTTTCGATACGAGGAATTCCAAGATAATAGAAGTTGTTGCCGTTGCCCGGAAACTTTGCGTAAAATACGTCGGTGACGTAGGTGTCCTCTCGCGCCCGCACTCGGTCCGGAAAAACGAATCAAACTTTGCTCTCGCGAAACATCATGGGATTCGTCGACCTATGGAACCCGCTGCTTTCTTGCCGCGGCACAATTGGTTATTGTCACTTCCGATCGCAGTGAGATCTAATGCGTCTCTTGCCGACGACATACGAAGTTTCGCAAGGATTTTGGAGAAATCCTGTTTTATTTTCGTAAACTAGTAAGATATTTGAATAATCTCTCTCTCTCTCTCTGAAGTGTAAAATATAAGAAGTTGGAAGAAAGAGAAAGAGAGATGTAAAAATTTAAGTATATAAATTTAAGTATAAGAGAGATGTAAAAATATTAAGTATATTTAGTTTAAAATAATACCTATTATACAAATTAATTCTTTTAAAGAAATAATAGGATCTTAGTTTCAAGTTTTAATAAAAATTTAAGCGGTATAAATTGTATATTGCCAATCGAACAGTGAATGGATATTATAAAATTACAATTCTAATCTCACGAGTATGAAAAAGTAATGTTTAATTTTCTAATGCTTTAAGAAATATTTATGACATAGACCATCTAGTTTAGATCTCATAAATGTAATCGTATAATTCCAAATATTAATTATAATTAAATTAAAGGTTCTTATTCTTTGGATATTAACATTGTTTTACCGAAATATTGCATATCATAAGAAAATCTTGTACAGAACATTCTAAATCATCGACATTGATCGCGATGATGTTAGTCGCTTAATATCGTTTCGGGATCCGCGGCTTTAGCGGTAATTCTCGTAACGGGTTTCATTGTACTTTGTCGACCTCCCGTTTTGTTTTTCGTGACCCCTGAAATGACCGTGGCAGACGTTAGTGCTGCGCGTGATCGTGCGCGCGTGTCCGCGTCCTGCTAGATGCACGAATGGTCGTTGCGAGTTGGAGGCCGGGATTTCCTCCTTGAGGCCGGAAGCTTAAGAGCGGCCTGCCGGCGGGGCTCGGCTAATGCCTAATGACGGGTCGTTTCAAATATTTACCGCCTGATTCCGCGTACCGAATCCAGCCCGACGCCGTAAACGCGATTACGCTTGGCCGCACGGTATATATGCGGGCTGACTGTTTCGCGGAGAAAGCCACCTGGACGGCAAAAGGCAGTGCCCGATCGATCGGGTCTGTCTCGTGAATCTGCTCAAATTACGCGGTCGGTGGATCAGCTAGAATGTCCTGAACGCAATATCCAGAGCGATATAATCCGCCGGTCTTTACGGCGAATTTATTCCTAATGCCTTATTCATGTAACAGCCTGAGGACTCATTATAAAAGTCGTACGGGGACGATTGGGATATCTCGTGTGGGGCGCAGCTGCGCTCACCCGGAATTGGGTTCGTAGTCCCAATTTGTCCTGTTTCTCGAGATTAGTCCACAATTTCGTAAGGTAGCGAGTATAAATTAATATTTATTTTATATCGCGATATATTGTGATACACCACGAATAAATAGAATATTTATTCGTTTATTTTTCTTCGGCAATTTATATTTCTACACTGTATATATTTTTATTTAAATGGAATTACTTTTAATGTTTTATGTAAAATTAATTGACAAAAAACAATGGAACATTGTAAATATAGTGAAGAAATTATTAAACATTTTATAAATATATAGATTTCTATTTCTTCTCTTTTTCAGTTTGCGGAATACGTTAGAATCGCTGCTTTCGCCAAAAATTCAGACGATAGAAATTATTAATATAAAGAACACACCTATCGAACACATGAATGTGCTCGAATAAAATTTCCATTTCGTGTGCATTAACCGTCTCTTTTGCCTTACACGCCCACTTTTCCTCGATAGGAGGAAATCGTGAAAAGTGCGATAGCGCACACGAGGCGAAATTGTGGACGAAATCGCTAATCCATGCGAACGAAAGCTCGAAAATAAAATTTTATTGCTACATGAGAAATTCGCGATTATTTCTTTATACGCGATAGAAAACGATATTTGCAATTATTTTTATACAATCTTTCTACATTACATTATAATTAATTATAATGCGTCGGTGAAACGAAGATATATAGACATTTATTACGCGGTCTAAGTTATTAAATACACAGAGGTAAAGTAAAAGGTATAACATTAATACAAAATGGAACTAAAAGCAAAAGTTTCACATATTTCAGGTTGCATATATTATTTATTAATGTATCAAATAATTACGGTTTACAGACATTACGATTTATAAAAATATTGAAGTAGGAGAGAGAAATGTTTAGAAACTTTGTCTTCCAACAAGAGACGAAACTTTTTAATTCCGATAAATTCGTTTATTCGATTGATTTATCCCCGTGTCCTCTTATATTTTAGTTGATGATTTCGCTCACTGTTCTTGCAAAGTGTGGAACTTCGTCGTTTCCGATAGAATGCTACTCCTTCGCTGTCATCATCATTTTCAATTAGCTTTTAATCACCGGGTGACACTGTGCTCGTTGAACGAGCGCGGAGACGAGAGGACGGTGGCATTCTCGTCGAGCGACTTATTAGTTATTAAGTTACTTCACGTATTAATTAAACATTCGAATAACGCCGCACAAAGCACCAGCTCCTTTCGTTCATCTTGACGTGTTTCTCCATTTGCCGTTCCTCCGATTTCTCCTGTCAGAGAGCTTCCACATTCTGCCCCTCTCTCTCTCTCTCTCTCATACTTTTCTTGCGCACCTATATATATCCCTTTCTCTTTCTTTCTTTCTGTTCTTGACAGATGGAAATGGCGATTGTTTATCATCCTGTACATCTCCTAAAGCAGCTTTTACTACTTTACGGTCGGCGTAATATTTTCCCCGTAACACGATTCAACTAGATTGAAAAGCATATATGATATACTCTTTATATCCTATATGATTCGTTGCACCTTCCAGAAATCAAAAACATTATGTTATCCCCTTTAAATCTCAAACAGATACCGAGAGGTTTTATAGATTTTTAACTTGGACTATTCTCGAGTTTAAAATATTAACTTGTAGTATTTTAACAAGATTATCTTTAAATATACTAATTATATTAGATATCTAACTATGTAATTAAGTTTCAAACAAAATTGGTGGTAAATTTGTGATAGAATTCGCTATTTACACGACATTAACAAATATATACAGATTCGGCATATTTTTAACTCAATATTGTCGATACTTGCATATTTGTAATTGCACAGTGACAAAATGACAATATAATGATTCCGTTGATATCACAGAATTGTTTTGTCCTCGTCATCATCCGTTCCCGCGTTTCCATCATCTTCCATCATCCGCTCCCCCTCGCTCCGCTCTCCGCGTTTCGCGTTCGCCAGGTTGAGCTTGAATTAGCATAACCAGAGCAGCTTTGATCAATCGCAATGGCACCTCGTTGCGCGACTATGGCCATTAGTATGCACCATTGACCGTGAGCGGCCACTGCGTAATTAGCATAATATAGCAATATCATAACGCGCGTACCGGGAAATGTGTTGGCTGCGGCGATCGTTGGCGGGATAGCAGAGGGAAAAGGGGGTGAGCGGGTGGGCGGCCGGAGGGCCGCGGAGAGGCGAAGAGGCGAGTACCAGCGTGCAGGACCCCTGGGGACCCCGATTCCCGGTGATGCTGGAGCATATGCGAAGCGGTTACACCGACCGCCGTAATGAACTTGGACGTCGCCAACCCTGAAACGGAACAACCCCGGACAGTTGTGGCCGCTTCTCGGCGACAAGATTCCTGATAAATAACAAATCGCAACCGCCGCAGCTCGCTCAACGGCGCCGGCAATTGCGAGTTCTCGACTTGCGCATATTTAATTCTTATTATACAATAGGAGGTACGCGACGTGTAAAATTCTCATATCATCTCTCGTAATTTTCTCTCAAAAAAAAAAATCTAATTGTTAGATAGTCCTCGGCGAGAGCGAAATGTAAAAGGATAATTTATTGAAAAAAAAAGTATATAAGTACGTATATACTTTTCAAGACTACAATTAACATAGAAATAAAATGTGCTAATTTTTTTCTCTGTAGGGAATTGTATAGTTCCGATTTAAATTTATAACACATTTACTTTCCTAAGTTTAAATATAATGCAAGCAGCTATTTTTATCTCGTTATTCGCATTTCGTGTATATATCTCCATTAATGATCACGAGATACGCGTTTGACAAATGGATTTATTAAATGCTATCGGCTGCGATCGGCGCGATCGGATTTCGCGATGCGTTTTACGATAATGGCATTGTTCATAATGGCAATTAATGTATCGCGGGCATCGTAAGAAAACAGCCGTGCGACGTTCCCCGCGCGCGCGCGCTGACCGTTAAGGGTGTAAAACACACCGAGTAACAACGAGCGATAATCATCGCAGCAGAACAATTAACCCCGTAAATGGGAGTACCCCGCAATTATGGACCGTTGATTATCGCCGGATAATACCTGGTGCGAGTAACAGGGTGACACGGCTGTTATTATGACGAGCGATTAGCGCTATTCACATCGTCCATCGTCCGCCACGTGCGATTCACGGCATTAGTGTCTTATGAATTCGCTGATTGCGTTTCTGGTTGCGCATGCATATATCCCGCTCGGTTACGGTCGCGATGCGGATAGGCCTCGGGGCTTCCAGGGCTTTCCAATGTAATTTCGGCCAATTCAATTTTCAATGCTACGCACACGAGAATTGTTTTTTTTTTTCACAGTCGTCGCATTTCCGTTCGCACGGAATGACGACGTCCTCTTTTTTTTTTACGTGTATGTACATGACACCGAAATCCGAGCTCGCTGAAATTACATCGATTCTTATCTTCGATAGAAAGCCCGATAGAAAGGGAGAATCGATTCCAGTCGGATCGAAAGAACCTGTCATTATAAAATATTTTCCACCGATAGTGGAACATCCTCTGCATGCATGTCGATTATTGATTCGGGATACCGTTCGTCCATCCCGGAGTAGCACTATACGTCCGTCACATTGACCGAACAAACATGATAGCCGCGCTCGTTCGACCGGGACGGGGGTGGAGACGGAACCGCTGCACAAGAGGGAGCAACGGAATGGGAAGGGAGTCGGGTTAAGATACGATATTTGCAGGGTTATTAGACGGCGGTAGCAGTTCCCTCGCGCTCGGTGCGCGATATCGATCGTGCATTTGCCTGATGAGTTGCGTTATGAATCCCAGTAGAAAGGTAT